>JAUOBT010000649.1:224824-236424 GCA_032362145.1 Hypanus berthalutzae
GTGTGACGCTTTACCTAAGTGTTGACTTGCTGTACTGGGTCTGCGCTTATCCACAGCCTCTATATACGGAGAAATGAAAGAGGCTACGTCTATGCAGAACTCCCAGTGCAGGGGGACAAAGACAACTCATGATTCTAAATACATCTGCCGCAAGTGTCGCATCGTCGAATGGACCTACCTGTGCAAACCAAATCTCATTATTTAACTCGGACACAACATCAATATCACAAACATGAGTGGATCCAGACAGCAGCTGTAACTGCCACCTACTTTGCCTACTGTGAGGACAAGCTGTGAGACACCTCACCGTTCTCCACAAAATTTCCAAATTAACCAGAATCACTTCAGCAAATAAGAGAAGGCATCAGCATCGTTAGAGTCCGAGGTTGGTCGTCATTGCTTTTCCGCGGTTACACGGAACTGCACCTGTTCTGTTCTTCCGATAAAGATGCTCAAAGATGTTATTGGAGTAGAGTCCAGGGTAGAACTGTCCATCCACAGGTCAGATCTAGTGGTAAGAGGTGAGGAAACGACCTCAGATTACAACCCTCCGTAGAGTAATGACTCCTGGAAAACTTTGCGCTCATGTTGACTCACGGTAAAGAATGACCCCGGCAAGTTCGACCCCACAAGAGACAATGATGCAGGTTCCCCATGCATTTGAAATTAAACCAAGACATTTTTCCGTGCGGCACTTAATGCTTGCTCGGGTTTGGACTTTATTTGAACACAGTCTGTAATTGACTGAATCAGAGAAACATAGGGTGTCAGATCAGAAACAACCAAACAATTTATACCTTAACAAACTTTCCTGACCGATTTGAAATTAAACACTACTTCACCAGTTAGACTAAAACAATTAAAACATTAGTTGTACTCTTTTAGAAAATTAGGAATTAGGATTTTATCTCGACGAATAAGTACAGAGCATTAAGCAGAGAGAAAGATGTTACAGAGTTCGTAGAGTTTAAAACAAATTAGCATGATACGATACAACAGATAGATGACTATGAACTATATAGGTATTTAGGTGTCAAAGCAAAGACAGATCAGACTACTACAAAGGCAAACTTTCCAAATAATTTAATTCAGACTAAAGAAAATCTGCCATATAAAGCTCTTTAGTAAACATAAAAAACGTTCAATGAAGACTTCCGTTATAACCAATTTATCAATTTATCAGTTTCAATATAATTATGGAGAAAGTAGGTCTGGGCCCAGGGGTGAGATTTTTGATTGGAGAATGCTCACTTTGAGTATTTAGATGGAGTTGTTTGGGACAATTTGTTTTATGGAAAGTATGTAATAGAGCAATGCCGATCATTTAAAGGTAAAATTTTGAGGGTACAGATTCTTTATGTTCCTGTTAGGTTGAAAGGAAAGAGCCATGGTTTTCAAGGTTTTGAGAGAGCCATGGTTTTCAAGGGATATTGTAAACCTTGTTCGGAAAATGAGAAAGATCTGCAATAAATATAGGCAGCATGGAGTAAATGAGGTGCTCGAGGAATGTAAAGAAAGTAAAAAGAATATTAAGCAAGATATTAGAAAAGCGAAAAGAAGATATGAGGTTGTTTTGACAAGTAAGGTGAAAATAAATCCAAAGGCTTTCTACAGTTATATTGATAGCAAAAGGATAGTGAGGGATAAAAATAGTCCCTAAGAGAATCAGAGTGGACAGCTATGTGTGGAACCAAAAGAGATGGCGGAGATTTTGAACAATTTCTTTTCTTCAGTATTCATTAAGGAGAAGGATATTGAATTGTGTACGGTAATGGGAAACAAGTAGGGTAGTTATGGAAAATATGATGATTAAAGAAGAGGAAGTGCCAGCGCTTCTAAAGAATATAAAAGTGGGTAGATCTCCGCGTCCTGACAGGATATTCCCGAGGATCTAAAGGGAAGCTAGGGTAGAAACAGCAGGGGCTCGGACAGAAATATTTCAAATGTCATTAGAAACGGGGATGGTGCCAGACGATTGGCAAATTTCTCAAGTGGTCCTATTGTTTAAAAAGGGTTCTAATACAAAAACAGCAATAATCGGCCTGTACGTTTGATGGCAGTGGTGTGTAAATTAATGGAACGTATTCTTGGAAACGGAATATATAATTATCTGGATAGACAGGGTTTGATTAGAAACAGTCAACATGGATTTGCGCGAGGAAGGGCATGTTTGATAAATCCTGTTGAATTTTTTGAAGTGGTTACTAGGAAAGTTGATGACGTTAAAGCAGTGGATGTTGTCTGTATGGACTTCAGTAAGGCCTTTGACAAGGTTCCACACGGAAGGATAGTTAGGAAGGTTCAATCGTTAGTTATTAATATTGAATTTGTAAAATGGATTCTACAGTGGCTAGTTGGGAGATTCCAGAGAGCAGTGGTGGATAACTGTTTGTCAGGATGGAGGCCAGTGACAAGTATTGTGCCTCAGGGATATGTACTAGGCCCATTGTTATTTTTTCATATACATTAATGATCTGGATGATGGGGTGGTAAATTGGATTAGTAAGTATGCAGGAGACACTAAGATATGTGGCGTTGTGAATAGTGAAGTAGGTTTTCAAAGCTTGCAGAGAGATTTAGGCCAGTTAGAAGAATAGGCTGACAGATGGCAGATGGACTTTAATGTTGATCAGTGTGAGGTGCTACATTTTGGTAGGACTATTCCAAATAGGACGTACATGGTAAAAGGTAAGGCATTGATTAATGCAGTAGAACAGAGCGATTTAGGAATAATACTGCATAGTTCCCTGAATGTGGAATCTCATGTGGATAGGGTGGTAAAGAAAGCGTTTGGTATGCTGGAATTTATAAATCAGAGCATTGAGTGGTATAGGATTTGGAATGTAATGTTAAAATTGTCCAAGGCATTGGTGGGACAAATTTGGAGTATTGTGTACAGTTCTGGTCACCGAACTAAAGGAAAAATGTCAACAAAATAGAGAGAGTACAGAGGAGATTTAGTAGAATGTTACCTGGGTTTCACCACCTACGTTACAGAGAAGAACACGTTAGGTCTTTGTTCTTTGGAGCGTAGAAGGTTGAGGGGGGACTTGATAGAGGTATTTAAAATTATGTGGGGTATAGATAGATAGCGTTGACGTGGATAGGCTCTTTTCATTGACAAAAGGGGAGATTCAAGCAAGAGGACATGATTTGAAAGTTAGGGTGCAAACGTTTAGGGGTAACACGAGGGGGGACCTCTTTACTCAGAGAGTGGTAGCTGTGTGGAACGAGCTTCTAGTAGAAGTGGTAGATGTAGGTTCGATTAGGTTATTTAAAAATATGAATAGGTATATGGACAGGAAAGGAATCGAGGGTTATGCGCTGAGTGCAAGTCCGTGAGACTAGGTGAGAGTAGGCTTCCGACATGGACTAGGAGGGCCGAGATGGCCTGTTTCCATGCCCTAATTGTTATATGATTCTCTGGTTATATCCGAATTAACGTCTTCATTTGACAAGATATTTGGCTCGATATCAATCTGGAAAATTTACAAAGAAAAATAAGAAGTCACAGGACAAACTTTCTAAAAAAAAATATACACTCCAGCGCAGTTAGATTAACAATACCAAGGACCGAAGAGGGAAAAATAATAACAGACATTAAACAATAACATGAAACCCCGCTGGTTTCCCTGCCTGAGTAAATCTAGGTTAATATACACTTTGGTCTGGCCTAACCCCTGATATTGAAAGGGCTCTGCCACCGCAAACCCCGTTTTGTGTGGATGCTATGCACTTTGCTGCCCTTTACAAAGTCAGTGCCAAGGAATAATAGCACGCGGCATGAGATTAAAGGATTTATATTTATAAATCTTAACTAAAGGTTTAGAAAAGAAAATAAGGATACCAAAAAACAAAAGGGGCCCATTATAATTAAACTTAACTCTTGCAAGAGGCATATTAACCTATCCTATGTCAACTACGAACCCCTGCTCCATCTAATCACGGTTACTCCTGACATAAGATCCAGTTCACATTAGAAAACTCCCGTTATCGCTAACCATAATTCAAACCCAGCTGCTACAGGAAGTTGCTACAGAAAGCTGTTACATTACTTTAGCAGTGGAACCTTTCCCAGGGTGTGACATACTGAGAGGTTAGGTAACCCTTCTAATAGTATAATTTCATCCAAGAAGACGGAATTCATAGCCCATGTGAACATATGCATTCTGACAAGAAAGGAATGAACAGCCCAGAGAGCTAATGAAATAATCACTACAGGAGAAGAAGTTAACAAATGAGGGAACATGAACGTCTCTGGAACAATACTGTGTCATCTGAATAGACAAGATGTCTACAAGGAAGCTTCGAAAGCCTGGCGCTGATTGGGTGGCCTCATCCCAGAAATAGAGGTTTCCCCTGTAGCATTACACGTCCACCTGGTGAATACAGAAATATCAAAAATACAGTATAAACGATCGAGAAATATTTCAGAAACTCGAGTGTCAAGGACAATATGTGTGAAATTGCTATTGGAAGGGAGAATGTTCTTTATATATCGAAGTCCGAATTTTGAAAAGTCTCCTGGACAAGATATTATGCCTTCCAGGGTCCTAAAATGTGGAGCATGTGATTGTGGAACCAACAATAGTCATCTTTCATGAGTCGTTTGATTCCGGCATGCTTCCGGAGAAATGGAAAATTGCAAATGTCACTCAAAACTTCATGAAGCGAGAGAGCCAGAAGAAAGGACAGGACAATTAGGCTGATCTCGGTGTCTAAGAAGGTGTTCAACTCGATTATTAGAGTCAACATGATTTCTGACAAATGTCAGCATGTGCTTTTCCTCAGGGATCGGTTTTGCTTGACAAAGCTACTGGAATTCCTTGAGAGATTATCAAACAGAATAGACAATGTAGAATCGGTAGTTGGTGTGCACTTGGATTTTTAGAAGACCTCTGATAGGGCATCAGACATGAGGCTGCTTAAAAAGTAAAGATCCACGGTATTGTATGACAGATGCGAGCATAGAGAAAGCAATTACTATTTACCAGGAAGGGATGAGTGAGAATAAAGAGAGCCTTTTCTGGTAGGTTGTCGGTGATTCGTGGTGTTCCACAGCGGTCTGTGTTGGGTCCACTTACGTTATACGTAAGAACTATCTGTGAAAGTGGAATAGATGGCTTTGTGACACAGTCTTCAGATGATGCGAAGATACGTAGAGGAGTAGATAGTTTTTAGAAAGTAGACAGAATCCATAATGAATTGAACGGATACGGAGAATGGCAAGGAGGTAGCTAATTGAATGCAGTGTCTTCCCCTGTATGGCCATGCATTTTGTTAGATTAAATAAAGGCATAAAGTATTTTCTTAATGGAGTGAAAACAAAATTAAAAAAAAAATCTGAGGTGCAAGTTGACTTTTGCGGTCTCTGCAGAATCCCCTAAACGTTTATTGGCTGGTTGAGTCAGTGCTGTGAAATGTCAATGCGATGTTAGCATTCCTGTCAAGAGGAATAGAATATAAAAGCAAGAAGTAAGGCTGAATGAAACTTTTTAAAGCGCTGGGCAGGCCAATTTTGGAGTACTGTGAGCCATTTGGTCCCACTCAGAGGGGATGTGTTAACATCGGAGAAGATGAGTGCAATATCAATTGACGAATAAGGGAACATATTTTAATAATTTTTGATAGATTGAAATGCAGGAAGAACTCAGAAGATCAAGCAGCAACTGTGGAAAAGAGTGCAATCGATGCTTAAGGCGGCGGAGAGGAGGCAGCTCTGATTGCGTGAAATGGAGGCCACATTCTTGGAGCAGATGCTGATGAGATGAAGGAAAGGGGAAAAGTGAAAAACATTTTTACAGGAAACTGGGAGGGAAGAGGTATGGACCAGATAACTGTTGGAGCCGGTATGTTTCTAATGAAGAGGGTCGACAATTAGTTTCTTTTGATTGCGACAAAGAGATCGAGCAAGGTAAGGCAGTTGTTAAAATGTACCAAGTGTACTTAAGGTCAGTGTGGACGTTGGTGGCCAGTGTGATGAAATTCACGGCGTCAGAGCAGTTGCCTGAGTCAGCATCGATGCAGTCATCAATGTCATAAGGGGACAGGCGGCTGGGCACAAATGCAGGACGCAGACACTGAAGTACTAGGAGCAGGATGGGAACAACTAAACGATAGACAAGATGAGGGGACCGTGGTGTGCATGAGGGACATGGCGTTCAAGGCGATTCTGGGGTTCCTTTCATCAATATCACATGGTCAAAAATTTAAATCAGGTTCATTAGACACGACATCCTTTGTTAAAATCATGCTGACTATTCCTAATCATATTATACGTCTCCAAATATTCATGAATCCTGCCTGCAAGGATGTTGTTGATCAACTTGCCAACCACTGATGGAGACTCACTCGTCTATAATTTCCACGTCTATCTCTACTCCCTTTCTTTAATAAAGGAACAACGTTCACAACCCTCCAATCCTTTACTTGGATTTCAGGAAGGCATTTCACACGGTGCCACGCAAGAGGCCGCTTAACATGATAAAATCTCATGGAGATACAGGAACGATGCTGACATGGTTAGGGGGATGGCTGACAGCCATGGGCCAGTGACTGGAATAAAGGGGGGCATTTCCTGGTTGTCTGCCAGTGACTAGCAGTGTTCTCCAGAGGCCAATATTAGAATCTTACTTTTTATACATTTGTCAATGATTTAGATAAAGAAATTGATGGTTTTGCAGCAACGTTGTCAAAAGTTATGAAGATAGTTGGAGGGGTATGTAGCTCTGAAGAAGCAATGCGTTTGCAGAAAGAAACTGGGACATCAAGAGAAATGATGAGAGGGCAGGTGTACGGGGTTGAATCGATCAGGGATCAGCCATTTTCAAATTCTAGTCGGACTTACTGGTTTGAATGTCTTAATTCTACTCCTTTGTCTAATGGTTTTATGGTCTAAGGAAATAAAAATTGGAATAATGGGAAAAATTGGCAAGTTGAATAAAATGTTCAGAAATGAGCTGGTCGTAAAGAAGGCAAATGTTGGTATTCATTTCAAAGTGGAATATAATATAAAAACAGCGAGATTCCCTGAGTACTTATAAACAAATGTCCGCACTTGGCGTACTGTTAACAGTTTTATACCCCGTATCTCAGAAAGCATGCGTTCACATCGGGGGGAGTCCAGATTATGAGGTTGATTCCGGGAAAAAAGGGTTAAGATGTAAGAGCTTTGGCCCTGTACGCACTGGAATTTAGAAGAATGTGGGTAGGTCAGATTGAAACCTACCAAATGTTGAAAAGACTTGTTTAGGTGGATGTGGAGGCAATGTTTCATATAGAAAGTCTCCAGAAATTGCAGGCACAACCTGAAATTTGAGAGAGACCACTTTAGAACAAAGTTAAGTAGGATATTGTTTTGCCAGAGAGCGGTGAATCTGCGGAATGCTCGGCCACGGACAGGTGTGCAAGCCAAGGCCGTGGAAATGTTGAAAGCAAAAACAAAAAAAATAATAATTTCCTGGTTCATCAGGGCATCAAAGGTGATCCGGGATTAAACATAATTGATTGACAAAACAGCTTTGATTAGCTGAATGGACTTTCTTAATGTACCAGACAGTGACTGCCATTTCGTTGCCAGAAAGCCAGGTGCATCTCTCCGTAATCTCATAAATGGGAGGGTGATTGAATCACGGAGTTTGCAGATGCCTTGCCAAATTTGTATATGTGATTCATGCTGAGTTGGAAGCTTTGAGCAGAATGGCGAGGTGCTTCAGAAACGGTCTTCCCAATAGGCGAAGCCGGTGGTGGCTTCAGCTGCTCTCTGGATCCACTAGTATAGGTGCTACTGATGCAGTGTCTCCCGGTGAATTACTGAGCTTCTGTTTGCACAAGGTAGCTCAATTGGATGATGCAAAACCTGCGGCTGGAGACACTAAAATCATGAGTTGTTTTTCTTCTCATTTATATCAATATCCCGTGTCATCTCTCGGTATGTACAGGCGCTGGACAAGCACATATCTTGTACAGCAAGGCGACACCGAGGGAATGCAGACCACTCATGGTCTTTGCAGTGAAACTGTGAACTCTGGCGTGCTTAGAGAATTTGTAATCATTAGGTATGAGAGACAAGAAATCATACTACATCTATTTTTCTTTTCCCCTTTCTCTCTGGGTTTTGCGCTTCACTGTATCTGTCTAATGCACACTGCAATATCTCGCTCTCAGCCTTTCCTCCCTTCTCTTTCCCACTCTATTTCATCAATGCTCCCTCGCTTTTCCCTATTCTCTCACTCTCTCTCCCCCGCTCTCTTTCTCTCTCTCCCTCTCTCTCACACATATCCCTCGGCATTAGTCTGTTAATATGGATATCTGTCACGCTCTTTGCCCTCCCACATCGCCTTCATGTCACCCACAGGAACTCAGTATTTGACAAAACACTGTGCTGGAGATGTTGGTGAGGTTAAAAGCGGACACTCGGTTAATGATTACACAGCAGACAGCGGGATTAATTTCATGTCTGGAAAGGTGACAGACTGAGAGTGGTGGGAAATCACGGCAGTGGTGCTCAGATCCCAGCGATAACAGACATTGAACTGAGAGGGGCACATGTCCAATTCCCGTGGTACAGAGGTTGAGTGAAAAGTTTGTTTTGAATTCCTTACAAAACACGATCCCCTTCCTGCACGGTCTCTCCCACCAGATCTTTCCCCTCCACCTCCCTTACTCCCGATCAGCTTCTCCCCATTCCACACGCTTCCTCTTCCTCTCCAGAACCTCTTTCGAGATTGTCCATTTCCCTTCTCTTTAAGGCAGACTGCTCAGGCTGGATTGATCCTCGTAGACCGGAATAGACTAACTGGGGTGTTCTGACCGATAGCAGGGTAGGAGTATGGATGGGTTACACAGTGTGAACGGTCACCCTCGTAGCACAGTTCTCAATAGTACACAGGACAGATTGACGTGGCCATGCAAGAGGTTCAGGGGGACTGTCAGCAATGTCACCCAGAGGCGGTGGTATGGTGGTGAGGGGTGCTGGAACCTGGAACACGCTGTAATGGGGCGTAGGTAGTGGATGTATGCGGTGATTCTGACTGTCCATCCCCATTATCCAGGTGAACAGACAGAAACATTGGCACTGCTGCCTGCGGACGAAGTGTTTGTAAGTAGAATGGTGTTGGGTACTAGAATGGGCATGGTGGCCCGAAGGGGAGCTTGATCAGCAACCTGTGAATTGGCCTATGCATATGGAAAATACAGGGTAATGGCCGGCACAGCACGGTTTTGTGTGCTTAACACTGCTCTGTCTTCTCTACGCCGATGACTATGTGGCTAGGGACATCTCAAATATCAACTAGAAACTGCTGGGAATGTAACTATTGTTGGCAGAATTTTGGTCTGTGAGGAAAGGGCGTACAGGAGGAAGATATACCAGTTAGTTGAGTGCCCCGCAACAACAACCTTGCACTCGACTTCAGCAAGACCAAAGAGATGATTATGGCGTTCGGGAAGGGCTAAGGTGAGGGAGCAAAATCAAACGGCACAGAATGGTCAAGAGTGGAAAGTGCGAGCAATTCCTGGGTGTCAATATCTCTGACACCCGAACATGGACACAAATTATTGTGCAGGTGTAAAGAATGCAAATTAGCAAATTTATTACATTTCAAGTTTGAGAATATTTGGGTTGTCATCTAAATTACTCGAAAATTTAAAAAAAAATGCATCGTGGAGAGAGTTGTCACTGGCTGCATCACTATCTGGTATGGGGGCGGGGCAAGGCACAAGATCGGAGTAACTTGCAGAATCTTGTACCATTCGTCGACTCGATCATGGGTACCAGCCTCCGTAGTATCCAAGGCATCTTTTCAAGGAGCAATGCCTTAGGAAGGTTGCGTCTGTCATTAAGATTCCCCGATCTCTAATAATGGATTTCTCATTATAGTTTTTATATGTAAAAAACTGGATCAGGCGTATATTTCTGCACGGTATGGTGCTTATAAAACAAATTTACACTGGAAGCCTCTGGAAATGCGGCTCGTTAGTTCCTCGCCAACAACCACTGGACACGGTGAGGAGAAACCAACCTTTGTCAGGCTTCGTACATCTGGCGTGATACAACTGTGGACCCGCGAAATCCATGAGGTTGGGATGGCTCGTTTGCCCAACCACACGACGGTTTGTGTGAATGCTGTGTGATTTTCTACCTGCGGCAATCGCCATTTGGCAAGACATAACATTTTTAAACTGAATACAAATTATAAAGAAGTATATTTACGAATATTAACTTGAGCACCTAGTTACCAAAGGACGGACGGGAAAAAAAATGACCTATTATACAAGCAGTCACCTGTGCACAGTGGAGATCAAATCATCGAGAAACATTTCTTTCTGCTTGAAATCCACGTCGAACAAAAGGACTCTCCTGATGAAGGATTTCGGCCAGAAATGTCGTCACTACCTCCTTCCATAGATGCTCTGTGGCCTGCAGAATTCTGCCAACATTTTGTATTTTTATTTATTTCCAGCATCTGCAGATTCACGTGTGTTGTCTACTTCCAGAGTATTGGTTCTTCCTCCTGAAGAAATTTGTTTGCATAAAGCACCTTGAGGAAGAGGCAGCATCTTCATCCGTCTTCCCTGCTGCATTCTCCCAGCTCCCACCCACAAAGAGCTGCCCTCACAGCATTCTGTAGAAGCCCCTCCTGCATTCTCCCAGCTCCCACCCACAAAGAGCTGCCCTTACAGCATTCTGTAGAAGCCTTTGTCAATTCTGCTATCCTGATTGGCTGACACTGCATTCCTAAGTTGTATATTAAGTCCCTTTAACTCAGATCAAACCCTGCGAGCTGATAATAAAACCAACTTCTCTCACAAAATTGATAAAATGAAATGCCTACAGTATAGCAGACAGAATGTTAATCAGGGTGTTACACTTACATGACGTTATTTCTTAGAACAAGATTTTGATGAATGATAATTGCCACTTAATTGTCCCTGTGTAAATTGTCAGATGGAGTTAAACTGCAGCAGTATCCGGCGATGTGCTGTACGGTGGGGGCGGGGGGCGGGGGTTGATTGATAACTTCGTGGCCTAAGGTAGAAAGAGGCTATTTTAGAAAACCTAGCACATTTAATTTTCAACTTAGCCCCATCCTATATTTACACACTTTGTCCGGCGGCAGTGGAGCATACGGATCTTGTCATCTGCAGGGGTGATATATAGGTTCGTGACCTAAGAAACATAGAAACATAGAACAATACAGCAGAGTACAGACTCTTCGAGCCAGAATGTTGTGCTGACCCTTAAATCCTGTCTCCCATATACCCACCCAGACATTAAATTCTTCCATATACCTGTCGAGTAGTCTCTGAAATTTCACCAGTGTATCTGCCTCCACCACTGACTCAGGCATGTCATTACACGCACCAACCACTTTTTGTGTAAAAATCCTTCATCTAATATCCCCCTTGAACTTCCCACCCCTTTCCTGAAACCCATGCCCTCTTGAATTGAGCAGTGGTGTCCTGGGGAAAAAGCGCTGGTTGTCCTCTCTATCTATTCCTCTTAATTTCTTGTATAACTCCATCATGTCTCCTCTGATCCTGCTTCTCTCCAGAGAGTAAAGCCCTGGCTCCTTTAAATTCTGATCATAATGCATACT
>JAUOBT010000649.1:259256-271650 GCA_032362145.1 Hypanus berthalutzae
TGCGTTTTCCAGATTGGTTTCCTTCGCGAGGGGTTTGAGATCGGAGGTCTTTTATCAGTGGTGGTGTGCCAGAGGGATTGGTCATATTGTTGGACATTTATTTTAACGATTTTAATGCAAACGTGGGCATCAGGATTAGTAAGTTTGCAAATGACACCAAAATTCATTGCTGTGGTGAGCAGTCAAGGTTACAACAGGATGTAGATCAACTGGGGAAACTGGGAAGGAAATAGCAAATAGAATTTAACTCGGACAAGAGCAATGTGATATGCAATTTGGGAAGTTAAAACGAGGGTAGGATATACACCCAGTGAATGGCAGAATCGTTAGAGTGTCTAGTTGAACAGAGCTTCAAGAAAGTAGTGATACAGACCTGGTGATGTAGAAGATGACTTCTTTGTTCAGGGTATTGTGTACAAGAGTTGAGATGTCAAACGATGTGATTAATCTAGAGAGGGTATAGAAACAATTCACAAGGGTATTGCCTGGACTGGAGGAGTTGAATTAAAAGGAGAAATTTGGATAAGCTGAGATTGTTTTCCATTGACCAAAGAAGACAATGATAACCTAGAGTTTTATAAAATCTTGGTGGGGTAAATAAAGTAGATGGTCAGTATTTTTTTTCCAGGATAGTGGAAACTAAAAATGAAGGATATTGGTTTAAGGTGGGAGAGAACATTTTAAAAGTAAGTAGGGTATGTTGTTCACACAAAATGGTAGTAGGTATGTGGAGTGGGCTGCCAGAGGAAGAGGGTATAAAGGTCATACTCTGGCAAATTGGACCAGCTCAGCTAGACACCAGGGCTGGCAAGGACAGGTGGGGCTGAAGGACCTCTTCATGATGCTCTGTAGCTCCTATACCATCTTTAAGTTTATTTGAGATGGTCAGTGAATGATTCTGTGGTAACAGTCCATCCCCACGAGTAAATTTTTTTTCTTAGTAATAATCTCCAGGGCTGGTTACTCCAAGTTTTATTTGCTTTATTCTGCTATAGCTTTGCTAATTGGGTATATAAAAGCATTTAGTCCAACTAAGGCATAATAACAGCAAGGCACAAAATGCTGGAGGAACTCAGCAGGTCAGGCAGCATCTATGGAAACGAAGTACAGTCGACATTTCAGGCTGAGACCCTTCGGAAGTCCTGAAGGGTCTTCGCCTGAAACATCGACAGTACTCTTTTTCCATAGATGCTGCCTGGCCTCTTGAGTTCATCCAGCGAGTTGTGTATATTGCTTTGATTTCCAGAATCTGCAGATTTTCTCTTGTTTGTAATGACAATAAATCTGCTTATGTAACATATTCTGAAAAGACCGTAAGACGTAGGAGCAGAATTAAGCCCTTCAGCCCATTGAGTCTGTTGGCTATTCAGCCGTGGCTGATTTATTTTTGCTCTCAACACTGTTCTTCTGTAACCTTTGACACCCGTACTAGTCAAGTACCTATCAACCTATGCTTCAAATATATGCAATGATTTGGCCTCCACAGCCATCTGAGAATCTTGTCTTTCACTGGATTTGTTTGAACTTCATGCAGCAGAAATGTTTGTGGCATATTTAATTTCTGATACTGGGAAATGATGAGTACTGAAAGTCGAACCATGTTAATTCCTTTGCAAATATGGCTTTTATTTCCCTCTTCCAGAAGTTTTAAAGGAGCTCGATGATGCTTATGAGAAATACAAGCAAGAAATGGACATCACACAAAGGAAGCGGCTGCTGCATCACCTCCAAAGAGCATTAATTAACAGCCAAGAGTTGGGGGATGAGAAAATTCAGATTGTGACACAAATGAGTGAGCAAGTAGAGAATTGCGCGAGACAGATGGATAGTCACTCGGATTGCTTTGAGGACCAAAACGAACACGATAAGTCTATAGAGAAGGTTAAAACGGAGATACCTCAAACAGAAAGGCCTTCCAGAAGACCACGTAGACAGAAAAATAGTGAAAACCGTGAATTGTGTCACATTGGCAATGAAATTGAAGAGGGAGAGGAGCAGCCCAAAGAGAAGAAATCAAAATCTGCAAAAAAGAAACGCTCTAAAGCTAGACCAGAAAGGGAAGTCTCTCCGATTGACTTTCCGATTGATCCCAATGAGCCCACCTACTGCCTCTGCAACCAGGTGTCTTACGGTGAAATGATAGGATGTGATAATGAAGAATGTCCAATTGAATGGTTTCATTTTTCTTGTGTAGGATTAACATATAAACCGAAAGGCAAATGGTACTGTCCAAAATGCAGAGGTGACACTGAAAAGACTATGGACAAGTGCATAGAGAAATCAAAAAAAGATAGGAGGTCAAGATAGTGCTTGCCCCTAATTTTAAGGTTTTCATATTGATATCATGTATAAGCATATCGCTTAAATTGTATTTGAAGCTATGCAATTTTTACTGTAGTATTAAACCTTGCTGAATTTTCACTAATTAATTTTGACTCATGGACATTTGTGAACAAATACTTACTGAATTAGATTTTAAATTAATAGTAATCTCTTGTTCAATTTGGATCTTTTTTTTTGCTAGTAGTTTAACACACAGAAGAGCTCCAACAGTTAATTTAGATGATACCGTTTTCACAGTAGAGCATAGAATATTTTTGGGAGCAGGAGCAACAACTAATTGTAAACACAAAGCAGGGGTGTAGAAGATGGACAGGAATAATTGTAAACTATTGCACATTATGTCCTTTATAGTTTAGTCTTATTGGCTATTGATATGCTCCTTATGGTATAGTATTGAAATGTGTTAGAGTTTAAGGCCATATTTGGTAAGCTAAGTATTGAAATAAGACACTTGGGAAATAAGCTTCGTTTTTTTTTTGCACAGGCACAATTTGCTTGTAACAATGAGATCTCTGTATTCTGACCAACATTAATACTTCACTACCACTATTACAAAGTAGTTGAAAGGTCAATTGAGATAAACTAGTTACTTAAAGGTAAAGTGCTACAGCACAGAAACAAGCTCCCTATGCCGAACTGTATTCTGGCTCGCACCTTTAACCTGCACCTGGACCATAGCTCTTCATACCCTTCCCATCTACATACTTATCCAAAATTCTGGAGGATCTATGCATGCTAGGCAGCATCTATGGAAAAAAAAGTACAGTTGATGTTTTCCCCATCCCCCTTTCTCTCTGTCCTTGCGTGCTCATCACCTCCCTCTGCTGCCCCTCCCCTTTTCATTCTTCCATGGCCTTCCATTCTCTCCGATTAGACTCCAACTTCTCCAGCCCTGTAAATTTTTTATCCATCAATTTCCCAGCTCTTTCCTTCATCACTCCCCTTCTGGTATCACCTATAATCTTGTATTTATCTCTCTCCTCTCAATCCACTTTTTAAATCTACTAATCTATTTTTCCCTAGTCCAGTGTCAGTCTGAAATGTCAATTATACTCATTTCCACAGATGCTGTTTGCCCACTGAGTTCCTCTAGCATTTTTTGTGTGGTCCCTGGATTTCTGGCATCTGCAGATTTTCTCCTGTTTGAAATATACAATGCTAGTCTTTGGCCAATATCCTCCCACATTTCCCTTATTTATAGCTTGTACAATGCACTTAAGATGCAACATAAATGGGTTTAGTCCATTGGATGTAAGAAATAAAATAACTAAACATACAATGTGTCCATTTAGAACGGAGATGATGAGGAATTTCTTTAGCGTAGAGAATAGTGAATAGGTGCAATTCATTGGCACAGTAAGGGTGTGGAGGCCATGTCATTGGGTATATTTAAGGTGGAGGACATAGATTATGTGCATGAAGGCAGGAGATTGGAGCTGAGAGGGAAATGGATCAGCCATGATGAAATGGCAGAGCATACTCAATGGGCCAAATGGCCCATTGGTGGACTGGTGTGCCATGATCGTCGATGTCTGCTCCAGACCTGACACCTAGAAGAAGAAGAAGATATCTTACAGTCTTAAGGTGTCCAGTAAAAGAACAGCCTCTGCTTCAGCTCCCATTCGGTCTGGTCACTCTGAGAATTACCTTCCACACCAGAAAACAAGTTCTGCATTCAGGTTTTGTGTTTCAATGAGGGAAGCCCTGCAGGCAGTGGCCATCCTCTCCTAGCTTAGCTGCTAGTGTACATGGATATCAGGACAAATTCCCAGCTTCTTAATAGTCATCCTTCGTTGATGTTTCCTGCTGGAGTGTTTGGTGTGCTTCAACTGTGGTAAATGCAGTTCAATAAAACTGCAGGGTTCATCTAAATTTTCACTGAGTTTAAATACCTGAAACTTTCAGGCAAACTTAAAAAAAGGGAAAAAACACTACACTGTTGAGGGCAAAGTCCTCAGCATAAGTGCTGAGCGGAGAGATCTTGGGATCTTGGTTCGTAACTCCTTGAAAGTAGCGACACAGCTTGATAAGGTGGTTAAGGTGGTTTATGGAATGCGAGCTTTTATTGGTCAAGTCATTGAATTCAGACACAGCATTTGCCTCATTCTGGAGGTCAGGGAGAACTAAGTGAGCTGATTACTGATGACCCACTGGAAAATTCAGGCCACTCTGGCTGTCGAAAGTCTTGAATTCTCCAAAAATTCACTGGGCTTCACACAGATATACAGAGCCAAAATGAAGAGAAACATACCTGTACAATACACACTATATAAGCCCAGTGTTGGCTTCAGCTTGTACACAAAGTAAGCTGTGCAGTTTTTGATTGTGATGTCCAATTGTTTAGTGCAAGTGTTTCTCTCCGGGTTATCTTTGACCCAGTTGAAACAGACAGTCCTGGTCACTACGCCTGCTGCCACATCAGGATGGGGATCTGAAATGAAGTTTATAAACACTGTGAAATGAACCCACTCCAACATCTAGAATGAGGTTTACAAACACTCTGAAAAGAACCTGCACACATGTCCGGATGGGGACGTGGAATGAGGTTTATAAATACTCTGAAATGAACCCGCACCCATGTCCGGATGGGGACGTGGAATGAGGTTTATAAACACTCTGAAATGAACCCGCACCCATGTCCGGATCGGGATATGGAATGAGGTTTATAAATGCTCTGAAATGAACCCGTACCCATGTCCGGATGGGGACTTGGAATGAGGTTTATAAATACTCTGAAATGAACCCACTCCAACATTGGGATGGGGACTGGAAGGAAGATTACCAACTCTGTAAAATGAATTTTCTCCAAAGGTACAAAAAGGAATTATATCAGTACCTACTAAAGCACAGTGGTTCATAACCCAAGCACCGTTCCATTCTCAGTCAAAAGTTCACACTCCCCTCCATGTGATCCATGCAACCTGAGGTCACTTCATGCTGGTAAAGCCCTTGGACAGGGACACCAAACTTGAGGTCCACAGACCCCTCCACAGGCAGCAGTGTAGGCCAGGTCATTGAATGTACTTAACGTGGAGCTTGAGTGATTCTTGACTGGCCATGGCATCAGATATTATGGGGAGAAGGCCGGGAAGTGGGGCAAAGTGGGGGTGGGTAAAAGGAGCAGACATGATTGAATGGTAGAGCTGACTCGATGAGCTGAATGGCTTAATTCTGCTCCTATGGTCTTAATGAGAGGGGTATATGGCATAAAAAAGGGTTGTGAATCCCTGTCCATAAGACCATAAAATATTGGATTGGAATTGGGCTATTTGGAGATGGAATTGGGCAATGGATGGCTTTCATTGTTGGTTTAAACACTATCGTCATGAAGGGCAAAAGGTAATTTTTAACCAAAGAAGAATTTTCAGTGAAGTGGTGCTCTATTCAATCTATAAGGGGGTGAAGAAGGTGGATCCACAACACTCCTGCAAACCCGCCCCTCTTCTGGACTCCATAAAAATCCACAGCTGGAGTGGAGACTGAGTAACTGTGAGGAAACCACTCAGTGAACGCTGCTGCTTACCTTACTGCAGCCAGCTAAAGCCCTGACTCCAGCCAACATAGCTCTCTGGAATATAAGAGACTGGCATTGTCAATCTTGCCAAACTCAATAATCACTGTGGTAAATTCTTGTAAACCTACCTTTTAACCAGCCTGGACTCCATGTAGAGCAGTGAAAGAAAGGAACCGTAGTCTCAGGAATCTTCACATTGCCATGACTGAAACAATGATCAGAGAGTCATTCCCAAAACCAAATAACCATTTCCTCAAAGATGAGTGAGGGAGTTTCCTCTTCTCTTCACCCCCACCCTGGCACCCAAAAGAAGTGAAATCCCTTGTTTCTCTGCATGACACATTCTATCACATTTTACCCTCAAAATATGCATTCTGAATGCAGAAGGAAACCATTCAGCCCATCAAATTCAGACTGAACCCTTGGAAAGTGATCCTTTCAGCACCATTCACCACCAACTCTAACCAAAACAAAACCTACAAAATTCAACTGACTCACTTACATTTTTTTGTTATTATGATATTTTGTTATATACTGTCGTATGATCATGGCCGATCAGGGTCCTTCTATGATTGTTATTTGTGAACCTTTCCACAGAAGTGATTTGCCATTTCCTTTTACTAGGCAGTGTCTTTACAAGATGGTGACTCCAGCTATATCCATATTCTTCACAGATTGTCTGCTGGCATCAATGGTCACATAAACAGGACATGGGATATGCAGCAACTGCTATACAACCATCCACTACCTGATCCCCAGCTTCATGTGTCCCAGGTCATTGGTGGTGATGGGGGGTGAGGTCTAAGCAGCTGGGACGCATTGCCCAAGAGGGACCTGCAGGCTAGCAGAGGGAAGGACTGCCTTACACCTCTTTGGGTATCTCTACCTCACCAACTGATACATTTACTTTAGCTAGGGAATGTAGAAGACAATTTTTTTATTGCTAGCTCACAATACAGTATATAGAAACCGCCAGGAAGAAGACGGACAAATCATGGACAGCATCCCATTAGAATGTAACTGGGAAGACAGAAGCTGCTGAACCTCACGAACCTCACCTGCTAAATCTGTACCATCCTTCCATAAGGTTTCCATCATCCATCCACCGACCACTGCACCGAGTTTCAGAGCAGTTCGAGCTCCTCCAGGGCTGATCCAGGATGATGTGATTTTTACACGGATCACCAGTGGTGGAAGCTGCAATTGAGGGACAGAATGATGACCGGGTTTTCTGTAATATCCACTGTTCATTCAGCCTTTGCTATCCTCCACAAAACTCCATTCCTACATTTTTTTGTGAAGTGGGAGGAAAGAGGAGAACAGTGAAGTTGCCTTGCAGGGAACATGTGTTTCTGGGGGGAATTCATGAAGGTGCTGGATAGATACAACCCAAAGATGAGGAAGTATTCTATAGGAAGAATGAGGGAACCGTGGGTGACAAGGAAAATTCAAGACAGCATTAAAGCAAAAGAGAGAGCATATAATTGAGTAAACATTAGTTGGCAGGTCACGGATTAGGAAGCTTTCAAAGATCAACAGAAGTCAACAAAAAATAAATTAGAGAAAAGATGAAATATGAAGGTAAGCTTAACAACAATATCAAAGAAGATACCAAAAGAGTTTGTCAGATACGTAAAGAGTAAAAGAGAAGTAAGAGTGGATATTGGACCACTGGAAAATAACACCAGAGAGGTAAAATGAAATGATGGATGAACTCAATGAGTATTTTGCATCAAAACTTTGAGAGAATCAGGGGACAGAAGAGAGTTACATTACTATGGAAAAGGTGCTTGGGAAGCAGAAAGGTCTGAAGATAGATTAGTCACCTGGACCAGATGATTAAGCCACAGAGTTCTGAAAGAGGCAAGTGAGTGACTGTGGAGAAATTACTATTGATATTTTGCAAATTGTGAGATTCTGAAGCAATGCAAAATTGTAAATGTCTGCCTACTCTTTAAGAAGTGGAGGAGTCTAAACAAAGGAAATCAAAGGTCATTTAGCCTGACTTCAGTGGTTGGCAAGATGTTGGATGCATGGATTAAGTAGGCCAATGTCAGCATTGTTTCCTTCTGGGCAGATCTTGCCAGACAACTCTGATGGACTTCTTTGAGGAAATAGCAGACAGGATAGACAAATGAGAGCTGGTGGATGTTGTTTACTTGAATTATCGGAGTCTTTTGACAGGCTGCCATACGAGAAGCTGCTCAACAAGATAAGGGGTCATGGCATTACAGGAAAGATATTAACTTGGATAGAATATTGGCTGACTTGAAGCAGGCAAAAAAAAATGAATAAAGGGGGCTTTTTTTTGATTGGCTGCTGATGATTGTTCCACAACGGTCAGTTTGGGGACCATTACTTTTTTACATGATGTGACCATGATTTGGATGATGGATCTGATGGCTTTGTGAATAAGTTTTCAGAGAATAGAAGGTATGTTTAGGACTGGTAATGTTGGGAAGCAGGGAGTCTGTAGGAGGACTTAGACACATTGGGGGAATGGGTAAAGAAGTGACAGATAGAATAATGTCGGGAAGTGTATGCTCATGCAATTTGGTAAAAGAAATAAAGGCATAGTCAATTTTAAAAATGGATAGATTTTTTTAAAATGAGAGTTGCAAAGGAACTTACATGTCTTTATGCAGCATTCCCTAATGGTTACCTTGCATGCTGAGTCAGTGGTTAGGAAGGTAAATGGACTGTTACCACTCTTTTTTTAGAGGGCTAGAATATACGAGCAAGGGTGTCATATGGACGTTAGGCCAATCTTCGAATATTGTGTGCTCTCTTGGGCTTATTTAAAGATCCAGTGGAGTTTCCCCCCAGGAGATATTCTGGGAATGAAACGGTTAAATATATGGAGAATTTTATGGCGCTGGGATTTTCTAGGTGGAATTTAGAGAAATGTGCTAGGATCTCATTGAAACCTCTTGAATATTGAAAGCCCTAGATAGCATGGATATGGAGAGGATGTTTTCTTTTGTGACTGAGTCTCGGACCATGCAGGACAAACTCAGAATAGAAAAAAATTTAAAAAAAAATAAATAAAAAATCAAAAAGAACAGCATTCATTTAGAAATGAGGGGGGATTTCTTTAGCCAGAGGGTGGTGCATCTGTGGAATTAATTTCCATAGATGATTGAGGAGACCAAGTCACTGAGTATATTTAAAACGGAGGTTGATGGGTTCTTGGTTAGTCAGGGAGTCAAAGGTTATCGGGAGAAGGCAGGAGTATGGGGTTGAGAGTGGTAATAAATCAGCCATGATGGCATAGCAAAGAAGCCTAGACTGGCTGACCGACTTAATTCTGCTCCAATCTCTTCTGCTCCTATAGAACATTCAAACCCCCAACTAACTCCCTGAAGCAGGCAGCTCAGTCTGTCACAGACAAGCTTACATTGATACTTAAAAATCAGAAACAAAACTGATGATGCCATATATACAATAAAACAGAAAATGCCAGAATAAAACAAGAGGTTAGAAACGCTCACGGAACTCAGGTTTCAGTATGAAATCTCTTCATTCAAATAATATCATGTAAATCCTTTACATTAGCTGAGTGAACTGAATAACTGAATTAGAAACGCTGAAAAAACAGTGATTAATTTCTGAACTGCAGAAATGATGAAGAGTCTAAAATCAATGTGATTCTTTTTTGAATTAATTTACTCTACAATGCATTATGCTTTTTATAATTTTCCTGCAGAATGTTGAGTATCCCTGTATAATTAAGTCAGTACTGTTCCACAAATCAGCCCAAATCTACATTCTGAAGTTTCTGAACTGCAGCTCAGAGCTTTCAACAAGATGCAGGGGTATGGGCGTACAGAAGAATCAGCCGAAGGCAGCGATATGAGTGGAGAAGGCAACGGTAACAAGCAGTGCAGTAGAGA
Source organism: Hypanus berthalutzae (assembly GCA_032362145.1). Classification (NCBI taxonomy): domain Eukaryota; kingdom Metazoa; phylum Chordata; class Chondrichthyes; order Myliobatiformes; family Dasyatidae; genus Hypanus; species Hypanus berthalutzae. The sequence continues at coordinate 269,007 of JAUOBT010000649.1, forward strand.
GAAAGAAAACATTTTTGTGTCTTGTCTCAATTGTTCAATTTGTAATGGACGTGATCAGGGAAAGAAATATGATGAACAATATGAGACCAAGTTTTCTGGCAGGCTTATGATAGTGTCAAGCCTTTGTGTTGGGAGAAGAAACCACTAAACATTCTCAATTACAAATTTCAGATGAAATAAAAACAGTTCGATACATATTTACTAAAAGTATACATGGAATATTTTGCATTTAAGGCCATGCTGGTTAAATTGGGAAAGTTTAAATGGACATACACATTGTGAGGTGCACAACAGGCTGCTCAACATCAGTGGAAGATCAAACAATAAATGCATTGGCAACTTCATGAGCTGCACGAGGACTGGGTGTTTCAATTATCCTGTCACTAACTGGGTGAGGACCACAGGAAGGATACAGTATCAGTAGAGTTCTTGGAATCCACCCAAGAGACCATTCTTGAATCGTACATAATAAAACCAACAGGATATGTAGCAATTCTGGACACAGATTCAGGACGATCCTGAGCAAGTTGACACAATCCTCCATGCTTCTAACATCCATGTGCCCATCGATGTCCCATTACCTGCCCTAACATATAATGAACGGCTTTAATAGACTGGAAACAGAGACATGTCCACAGTGGGAGAGTGTTGGATCAGAAGGCAGAGCCTCTAAATACAAGGACAGCTCTTTAGAACAGAGATATGGAGGAATTTCTTTAGCCAGAGGGTGGTGAATCAGTGGAATTCCGATTGCCGTGTTGGCCAAGTTATTGGGGATAAACATAGTGGTCACTTTACTAGATACAGCAGAATACTAACTTTTAAATTCAAATATTTAATTAGCCAATCATGTAGCATCAACTCAATACATATAAGAATGCAGACATAGTCAAGAGGTTCAGTTGTTGTTTAGACCAAACATCAGAATGGGAAGCAATGTGATCTCAGTGACTTTGATTGTTGGTGCCAGAGGGGGTTGTTTGATAACTCAGAAACTGCTGGGATTTTAATGCACATCAGTCTCTGGAGTTTACAAAGAATCATGAAAAAACAAACAAAATAAAAAGTTCAATACCCAATAAACTGGATACTGGGTGTATAAAGTGACACTGATTGCAAGAACACACACATAATTCTAGGTGAACACAGCAGATCAGGCAGCATCAATGGAAATGAGTAACCCATCAACAATTAGTACTGAGACCCCTATTTAGGACTGGGAAGGAAGGGGGAAGATGCCAGAATAGAAAAGGTGGGGCTGGGGGGAGGGAAGGAATTTCGGACTAGACTGAAGCTAATAGGTCAATCCATGTTGGTGGAAAAAGGAATGGGCTGGAGAAGAAGGAATCTGACAGGAAAGGAGAATGAATCATGAGAAAAAAGTGAAGGAGAGGCAGCAGGGGGTGGTGATAGGCAGGTTCTGAAAAGAGGTAACAGGCCAGATGGGATTAGAAGAAGAGGAAAGGGGGGGGGAATAAAATACTTGAAGGAAACGTCAATGTTCATGCGTCAGGTTGAAGGCGACCTGGGCAGGGATACCCCCAGACTAACTGCAGGGGTCCTGTCTGAATCTGACCAATCAAGCCCCAGCTCTTATACAGGATATCCTGCACAGAAAGTGGCACTTTTGCTCACAGGGTGAACAGTGGGCATCACACACCAACTTACCTCAGTCCAACCCTATTCACTTTTTATCATCCAGATGTACCCAACAGCTCCCTCCAGGATCTAACTCAAAACCAGGCAAAGGACCATTTACAGTGACCATTTAACCAATCAAACCTGCAGAACTGATAGAGTCCTGAACTGAAACATCAGTTCTTTATTCCTTTCCACAGATATTGCCACACTCTGACCCAAACCTGACCACTCCTGGCATGAGAGGGAAATGAGAGAACCGTTTGGAGTCCACATGGTCACAGGGAGACCATGCAAACTCCATGAAGGTCAGGTTTGAACTGGGTCACCTTTGGTCCTTTCTCAAGCCGTGCCAAGGAGCATGGGCACCTCCATTCCTGAGGTTTCTCTCTCAGTCAGAGGGTCTGCTGCAGTCACAGATGTGCTCCAGTCACACTTCTCCCTACCGTGACAATCGGCTCTGTAACATCACCCAGCTACGCCTCTGCATCAGTCCATCTCTCATTCACACCTTCTGCTATCTCCCACTCTTCCCTCTGCTCTTCACAAACTCTGATGCCTGAAATTGTACCAAGGCTCCTTCACCAACCATCCGTGTTCACTAATCTGGTTACATAATGTACAATCCGACTTTACTTTCACATCCCAACATAGCCTCACCACTTCCTCCCAGTGTAATCTCCTCCAGCCTCTTAAAACTCCCCCAGTCCCAGCCTCTCAGAGTGGAATCACTGCATTGCCAGCCATGCTTTCTCCTCTGCCTTCAAGCCTGAAATTCTCTGCTGAAAGATCTCTGCCTCCCCATCTCCCTCCACTCCCTAATGTTTATTTACCAAACCGGGTATCTGGATGTTTCTGATCACCGACTTTAATGCCATATGTTCCAGAGTCAAATTGGATTCATAACGTTCCCCATGTCCTTCAGGACTTTTTCCCCCATTAAGTACAGGCTGACTCTGCTCAGCTACTGAAACAATAAATAACATCCACTTCCTCTTACTGTACA
>JAUOBT010000649.1:496646-507714 GCA_032362145.1 Hypanus berthalutzae
GCTCAGTCTGTGGGAAAGGATTAATTGAATCATCCTCCCTATAGGGACACCAGTCAGTTCACACTGGGAACTGGTGGTTCAGCTGTTCAGACTGTGGGAAGGGATTCACTCAGTCATCACACCTACAGAGACACCAGTCAGTTCACACCAGGGAGAGGCTGTTCACCTGCTCAGTCTGTGGGAAAGGATTAATTGAATCATCCTCCCTATAGGGACACCAGTCAGTTCACACTGGGAACTGGTGGCTCAGCTGTTCAGACTGTGGGAAGGGATTCAATCGGTTATCTCACCTACTGAGACACCAGTCAGTTCACACTGTGGAGAGGCCATTCAGCTGCTTAGAGTGTGGGAAAGGATTCAGTATGTATTCCAACCTTCAAGCACACTGGTCTGTTCACACTGGGGAGAGGCCATTCTCCTGCTCGTACTGTGGGAAGAGATTCACTTGCTCATCTAACCTGAGGGTACATCAGAGAATGCATTCAGCTGTTCACCTGCTCAGACTGTGGGAAGGGATTCTCTCGATCATCTCGTCTACTGACACACCAGCGAGTTCACACTAGGTAGAGGCCGTTCACTTAGTGTAATTTTGGGAACCAAATCTACTAACCTTGTGTAACTGCTGTGATTGTGGGAAACTAGTCTACTAACCTTGAGTAACCTTAAGCTAGCAGCTTATTATAGGAGGTGATAGCCCCACAGGCCAGCCAAACTTAACAAATCTCGTTAGGGTGGATGCTGTGTGATATGTTCCCTGTTACAAATCCGTACCTTGAAATAACAAAGTACACAATATGTGATTAAACGTTCGAGCTTTAGAATGCTTACTTTGACTATAGGGTTATTTGAGAAAACAAAGAAAGATAAAGGGCTCACTCTCTCCATTCGCGTCTTCGCATCTCTCCGAAGTAAAAGAGCACGAAAATCTCTTCCAGACTTACAAGAAAGAACATTTCTGTCATTGGATAGCCCCACACTCCAAAACACTGTTATCTCTTGTCATAACCTAAACATTGCTGCTACAGAAAAACCATTACCTCAGCATTGAAACATAACCGAGTTTCATTACGTGAGCAGTGAAACCTTACAGCATGTTACACTTGTGACACACTCCCGGGTTCACACTGGGGAGAAAGTTTAAATAAGCTGCATACTGTATATTTGTCCATCACCGTTGCTGAATGCTATTTTGAGAGTGACCGTCAGTGCTGAACTCTGCAATTATTGGTGCTTCTCACCACACCCAGTTCTGCAGCCTGGTCACTGGGCATGGAAAGAGTTTCTTCTGCTGCACATTCACCTTTAATGAGACTGGAGTTTAGTATTCTGGATCTGAAACAAATAAATAATTTCTATTTTAAACTCTATCTCCAGTACTTGGTGAATTTATTACACACCTAATGTGTAGTAGAGAGTCAACTCAGGCCAACCGGACACTGCCAGTGATTCTGTTCCATGACAGTCCATTTAAATCCTCCCTTGTTGTTTCTTTCGCTCTGCGTGTGGTCATGGGTTCAAAACAGTCACCACTCTGTGGGTGAAGAAGTCTGCCTTGAATTATTTGCAGACTGAAGAAGTCGAGCTGACTGCAGTTCTGTTTGAGATGTTCGCCCCTCTAATCTCTGGGCTGAGGAAGAACGACATTTGTTGTTAACCTCCTTAATCACGGCTCATTTCCACATTATGGGTCATTTTCCCTGCTTCTAAAGGGTTGGTAGAAAGAACCACTGTCCTCTAAACACTGAAAGCAGAATGGGAAAACATTAGTTGGATGTTCAATGGAGCAGGGTCAGAAACCAGCGGCAAGTCTGCACAGGGCAGAGTTTGGGGCTCTGGGTAATTGTCAAGGTAAGAATATATGATGCGGAGAAGGGAATCAGCAGCGGATCGTGACAGATGACACAAACAATGCTCATTGTGATGTGGCCCATTGGTCGATGGGTGTTGTGAATGGTTTTATATATTGAGAGATTTGTTTCTGCTTGTTATTCCTGTAATATTATATCAGGATGGTTATTATGGATTGTCCTATCTGAAATAATGTAATGATTATCATATAATTTGTAAGATTTTGACTCTAAAAGTGGATATGGCTTGAATTCATGGTGCCTTTATGAAGTGAAGTGAACACACTCCTGGAGTGTGTTGGATTGTGTCTGGTTTCTCTTGGCATTTTCTGCACTTAGTGCCTTGCTTGTTTACATTATATGTATTTTTTTCCTTTTTGTTAACAACATTGTCCTGTAGTTCTCCCAAGAACCCTGTTTCAGGAAAGAGGTCTCCAACTCTCAGTCAGGTGCTCGATGCTTCCTCGTCAACATCTTGTCTGCTGAGATCGTTGGATGTCTCCCATGGAGGCTCATACTCATTCCACTGGGAAATGTTCGCTTCTATATTGATGATTTATTTTTCTGAGATAGCCTCTGATTTATATTTCCTGGTCTGTATTTCTTATCACAATTACATATACACACATGGAGCATTAAATTCTGTTCATTTTTGATGGAAATATATACTTAGATTTATCTAAAAGAGGTGGCATAGGGTGAATTAATGAGCAGTAAATGCAAAAAAAAGAAAAAAAATCCCTGATGGGAATTGTATAGAGACCCCCCCAAACAGTAGTACGTATGTGGTCCAGAAATTACAGTTGGGAGATAGAAAATGCGTGCCAATAGGGCAATGTTACAATAGTCATGGGGGGTTATCATGCAGGTGATTAGGAAAATTAGGATGGTGTTGGTCTCAAGAGGAGGAATTCCCAGAATGCCGACAAGATGCTCTTTTAGTGCAGCTGATGGTTGAGACACCTTGGGGATCAGCTATTCTGGATTCGGTGTTGTAATGAACCGGAATTAATTAGGTCACTTAAGTTCAAGGAACCCTTAGAGACAAGTGATCTTAATATGATCGAATTCAACCTGAGATTAGTGAACGAGAAGCTAATGTGAGCTGTGGAATACAGAGAATTAGAGAGGCATGAGAGAAAAATTGGTCAAAACTGACTTGAAATGAACACAGGCAGGGTTGAAAACAGAGCAGCAATGGGGAAATCCTGGAAGCAATTCAGAAGGCACGGGATATACGCATTACAAAGAGGAACTAGTACTCTAAAGGTAAGGTGACAAAACCATGGGTGATAAGAGAAACCAAACACAAATTAAAAACTAAAGAGAGAACAAAGAACATGAATTACTTTTCAGAGGATTGGGACGCTTTTAAAAACAAACAGAATGCAACTAAAATAATTCAAAAGGAAAAGTTTGAATACATAGGTGAGCTAGCCAGTGATATTAAAGAGGATACCAGACTTTTCTTCAGGTGCATATAGTGTAAAAGAGAGGTGGAAGTGGATATCAGATCTCTGGAAAATGATGCTGGAGAGGCAGTAATGGGGTGGGGTGTGCAAGGTGATGGCAGATGAACTGAAGAAGTATTGTACATCACCCTTATCTGTCAAAGACTCTTGCAGGACTATGGAAGTCCGAAATGTTAGTGGTCAGAATGTGTGAAGTTACGTTACCCGGGGGAAGGATCTTGGGAAACAGATGGTCTGAAGGTAAATAGGTCACCTGAACCAGATGGTGTAAACCCCAGAGATCTGAAAGAGGTGACTGAGGTGAAGTGGAGGCATTAGCATTGATCTTGCAAGAATCATTAAGGAAATTACATCCTAAGAGTTTTGTTTCATTCACTACTCCCCTTCTCCCAGGTTCATGTATCAACTACCATTTCTTCGACCCCCTTTCACCCCCAGACTTCTTTCTCTGACGTCTCATCTTTTACCCCAGTCCTGAATAAGTGTCTCGGCCTGAAACGTCGACTATTTACTATTTCCCATTTATGCTGCCTGGCCTCCTAGGTTCCTCCAGCATTTTCTGTTTGTGTTGCTTGGATTGGGTTAGGGATCAGATTTTCTCCTGTTTTTGATAACAACAAAAGCGGGGTCATAAAATATAGGAAGAAAATAGTGGGACGTTGGAGGATTGGAAAACTTTTACATGACCAACAGGAGACAACTAAAAAACACACACAAGAAAGACAAGATGAAAAATTAAGATAAGTGAGCCAATAATATCAAGTATCAAAAGTAGTTCAGATACATAAAGAGTAAAGGAGAGGGAAGAGTTGATGTTGTACGGCTGGAGGATGATGCTGGCGAGTTAGTAATAAAGCAAAGAAATAGCAGCTGAACGTAACAGGTATTTTGTGCCACTCTTCACTGTATAAGACACTAACAGTATAAGACCATAAGTCATAGGAACAGAATTAGGCCATTCAGCCCCATCAAGTCTGCTTCACCATTCTATCATGGCTGATCCCGGTTCTCACTCAACCCCATGCACGAGCCTCCTCTGGATATTCTGTAATTCCCTGACTGATCAACAAACTATTATCTCCTGCCTTAAATGTACAGACTTGGCCCCCACCGCCGTCTGTGTCACAGAATTCCACAGATCCCTTGCTCTCTGACTAAATGAAATCCTCCTGAACTACTCTAAAAGATCGCTCCTCAGTTTTGAGGTTGTGCCCTCTGTTATGGCTACCCCCACCATATGAAAAGTCCTCTCCTCATCCAGACTATCTCGACCTTTCCACATTCGGTAGTTTTCAGTGACATTTAGCACCCCCACCCGCATTTATTAAACATAGGTCAGTGCAAGAGTACAGGCCCAAGGCTGGCAAATGCTCCTCATATCTTAACCCCTTCATTCCAGGAAACATCCTCTGGAGTCTCTCCAGCGACAACACACCATTTCTAAGATATGTGTCCCAAATACTCTAACAGCAGCCTAAGTAGTGTCTTACACAGTCCTAGCTTTATCCCCTTGCCTATATATTCAACTTCACTTTAAATAAATGCCAGCATTGCATTTGCCTTCTTTACCACAGTCTCATCGTGTAAATTAACCTTCTGGAAGTTTTGCCCGAGGACTCGTATTTCTTTCTGTTTTTTCTGTTGTTTGAAACTTCTCCCCAATCAGATAATAGTTCACTATTGTTCTTTTGCCAAAATGCAATATCCTACATTTCTCAATATTGTATTCCAACTGGAACTTTTTTGCCCATTCTTCAAATTTGTCTGTGTCCTACTGCAATCGCATTGCTTCCCCAGCACTAACAATGCCTCCACCTATCTTTGTATCATCCGCAAACCTTGCCACAAAGCAATTAGTTCCATTATCCAACTCATTGACAAAAAATCTGAAAAGTAGCGGACCGAATACTGGCCCGTGAAGACCACAAGTCACGGCTATCTAACCATCAATGCCAGTATTTCTTCTGATTTTATCCTGATAAGCAGTCTCATGTGTCACACTTTATTAGATGCCTTCTGAAAATCCAAGTATATGATATCCACTGCCTCTTGTTTGTCCATCCTGCTATGACTTCCTCGAAGAACTCTTAATAGGTTGTTCAGGCTTGATTTCCCTGTACAGAATCTATGCTGGCTTTGACTTATTTTATCATTAGTCTCTGAGTACCCCAAAACCTCATCTGTTATAATAAACGCTTCCCCAGCATGAGATTAGGCTAATTGGACTAATATTTGCTTTCTTTTGTCTTCCTCCCTTCTCAGAATTTCGATTGACATTTGCTATCTTCCTGTCCTCCAGGACCATGCCAGAAGCAAGTGATTCTTGACAGGTCATGACCCGTGCTGGGGAAATCTTTTCTGCACCTTTCTATCGTATCCACATTATTCCTGTAGTGAGGCAACAGGAATTTAGCAAATTACTCCAAGTGGGGTCTGACCAGGGTCCAAAACAGCTGCAACATTACCGATCGGCTCTTAAACTCAATCCCATGGAAGGCCAATGCACCATGTGTCTTCTTAACCACAGAGTCAACCTGCATAGCAGCTTTGAGTGTCCAGTGGACTCGGACCCCCAAGATTCCTCTGATCCTCCACACTGCCAAGAGTCTCACCATTAGGGCTATATTCTGCCATCATATTTGACCTCCCAAAATGAACTACCTCTCACTTTTCTGGGTTAAACTCCATTTTCCACTTCTCAGCCCAGTTTTGCATTCTATCCATATCCCGCTGTAACCTCTGACAACCTTCTACACTATCAACAACACCCCCAACCAGTGTTACCAGCATATTTACCAACCCATCCCTCCACTTCCTCGTCCATGTCATTTTTAAAAAATCACGAAGAGTTTGGGTCCCAGAGCAGATCCCTGAGGCGCTCCACTGGTGACCGACTTCCAGGCTGAACATGACCCAACTACAAACACACTTTGCTTTCTGTACGGAAGCCAGTTCTGGCTCCAAAAAACAATGTTCTCTTGGACCCCATGCCTCCTTACTTTCTCAATAAGCCTTGCATGTGGGCACCTTGTTAAAGATCATATAACCGTATAACAATTACAGCACAAAAAGAGGCCATCTCCGCCATTCTAGTCCGTGCCGAATGCTTACTCCCACCTAGTCCCACTGCCCATAACCATCCATTCCTTTCCTGTCCATATACATATCCATTTTCTTTTGTTTTAATGACAATATTGAACCTGCCTCTACCACTTCTACTGGAAGCTCGTTCCACACAGCTACCACTCTCTGAGTAAAGAAGTTCCCCCCGTGTTACTCCTGAAATTTGCCCCTTAACTCTCAACTTATGAATCTGAAAAGTAACTCATGAAATCATCATCAAAAAATCCAGGTAAAAGACATCCACTGCTTCTGCTTTATCTATCTTGCCTGTTGCTTCCTCAAGGTATTGCAAGTGATTTGTCAGACACAATTTCCTCTAAAAGTACCTGCTGAATTTGGCCTGAATTACAGTAACCCAAAAATACACGCCGTTAATACAATGTAACATCTTCCTGACCACTGAGGTCAGACTAACTGCCCTCCTTCACTTGTTAAAGAGTAGAGTGACATACGCAACTTTCTCCTCTGCCAGAACTGTTCCAAAATCTAGTGATTCATGATAGATCATTACTCATTACTTTCGGGGTAGCTTCTTCATTCAGAGAAAACTTAGGCGTAGATTCTTCATTCAGAGTCGGGGAGAGTGTGCAATGAGCTGCCAGAGCAAGTGGCAGGGATGATTTCAACCTTAAAAGAAGTTTGCTTATGTTTGTGGATGAAAAGGATATGGAGGACAATGGTCCAGGTGGAAGTTGTTGGAACTCGGCAGACTAATGCTTTAGCACGGACTAGATCTTCTAGTGCAGTAGTATTCTATGACTCTAATGCCTTCACAATCTGTTCAGCTGCCTCTTTCCGCACCCTGGTGTGTTCACCTTCAGGCCTTTCAGCTTCCAAACCACGTTCTCTCCTTTGTAAAAGCAGTGGGTGACTTCAATCTGCAGGAGAATTGGGAAAGTCAGATTGGTGTGAGATCATGAGAGGGAATGTATTGAATGCTTATGAAATGGATTATTAGAGCAGCTGATGGTTGAGCCAACTGGGGGAACAGCTATCTACGTTTGGGTGTTGTGTAATAACTCAGATCTTATTAGGGAGGTTAATGTAAAGGAACCATCAGAAGTCAGTGATCATAGTGATCGAATTTCTACAGCAGCTTGTGAGGGAGAAGCATAGGTCACATGCATAGTATCTCAATGGAATAAAGGGAATTACTGATGCATTACAGAGGTGATTCCCCTGGTGGATTTGAGAAGGATACTGGTGGGGATGACGTCAAAGCAGAAGCGGCTGACGTTTCTGGGAATAGTTCATAATGTACTGAGTAGGTCATAATGTCCCACAGTAGTAGTTCACAAAAGGCGGGGTTAGTCTATTGCGGCCGACAAAGGAAGTTATGGACTTCAGGTAGCAATAGTGAGTAGGAAGTTATATAATTGGGTAGCTTTGAAAATCCAGCAACAGGCAACTGCAAAAAGCTATATGAAGGGGAAAGGTGAAATATCAGAGCAAACTACACAATAATATACACCATTATTAAAATGCGAAAGGGAGGTGATAGTTTATTTCGGACCTCTGGAAAATGATGCTCGTGAGGCAGAAATGGGGAAGACATGGTAGATGAACTTGATAGGAACTTCGCATCAGTCTTCTCTGTGGAAGACACAGCAGTGTGCCAGAGATCCGTGAGTGTCAGGGAGCAGTACTCAATGCTATTGTTATTACAAAGGAAAACGTGCGAGCGAGGCAAACTCAGGTTCTTAGTGTGGATAAGACACCTGGTCCAGATGGAGTACATCCCAGAGTCCTGTGTAACATTTTAGAAACAAACCAGCAGCAATACAGTTCACACCAGAGTCTGGATTTGATGTTAAAACCATTATCTTTATTAGTAACTACTTATAATATTGTAAGTTAAACAAATTAAACAAAAGTTAACAGTATTATGTGTATAAATATGTGTAAATGTAACTCCTAAACTATCGAGCCTGGGGTAGCAAGGTTGAGAGTCTTGAGATGGTAACGTAGGAAAGTTCTGTAATTGGAGGAAGAAATGATCAGAGATTGATATTTGTAGTCCAGGGTAAATGTAGAGAGAAAGCAATTATATCGAATTCCACAGGTAAACGCAAACCGTCGTCGAAGATCTTGTCCGTTGCATCGATCCAAAATCCACTTTGATATCTCACCAGTGACCTGTCAGACGAATGTCGTCTTCAAGTGACTACCACGTAACATATCCAGGCAAGGGTTACCTTCAAGTGACCCCACATTACACTCCTAAATCCACTCCTTTGGATTATACGAAATGACAGACACACATTCTGGAGCAAACCTTGCCCCGGCAGTTCTTAAATAAAAGTCTATCTCAGACTACGAGAGTAGCTGTTCTGTCTCCCTCGGGGAGGGGGGGGGGGGCCGAGGGAGTGAGAGAGAGAGAGAGAGAGAGAGATCGATATGAATCGCGCTCTCTAAATCTCTATTTCGCTCTCTCTTTTTCTCTCTCTGAGCTGAGAAATCTGCCGACTGACGTCACTATTATCCCGCCTCACTCAGGAACTTCCTTAAGTGACAGTCCAAGCAAATGAAACCTAGGGATTCGTAACACCTGAGAGACGTTTCTGAAGAGATAATAGATGCAATGGTCATGACCCGTCAAAAATCACTTGACAAGGGGTCCCTTGCAGAACTACACATCAATGTAGTTAACAAAAGGAAAGAAAAATCGAAAGTACATGAAATACAAACAATAAGGCAGTAATTTCTACACTATTCTTAGTTGGTGTGACTGTAACGAAACCCGATTTCCCTCGGGATCAATAAAGTATGTATGTCTGTGTAGAAAATGCCAAGAGAAATCAGACACAATCCAACACATTTCAGGGCCCCACAGCAGTTTAACTCAGTCTGATTACTTACAAAGGTACAATCAGTGGCAAATACGATTCACCAAAATCGTGCTTTAAAATACAAACGCATGAATGTCCTCCATCACTTCATCGAGGCACCATATGTTCAAGCCTGATCCTTTTTTAGAGTCAAAATCTTACAAATTATATGATAATCAATACGTTATATCAGATAGGACAATCTATAATAACCATATGGATATAATATTAGAGGATAAGCAAGCAGGACTGACTCCCTCAATAGACAAAACCATTCCCATCACACACTCGTTCCTCGGCCAGTGCAGCACCTCACAACAGGAATTGTTTGTGTCATCAGTCAGATAACTGAATTATTTTCTCTGCCAATTATCAGCCAAATGTTGTTACTTTCGTTGCCTTTCGTGTCTTTCGTTGCCACGTCCTGCTACTGATTCCCTTCTCCTCATTATACATTCTTATCCCAACCATCGTCCAGAGCCTCAAACACTGCCCTGTGTGGACCCGCCTCTGGTATCTGACCCTGCTCCGTTGAACATCCAACTAATGGTTTCCCATTCTGCTTTCAGTCTTTACAGGACAGTGGTGCTTTCTAACAACCCTTTAGAAGCAGGGAAAATGACCCATAATGTGGAAATGAGCCCTGAATGGGGAGGTTAACAACCAATGTCATTCTTCCTCAGCCCAGAGATTTGAGGGGCGAAGAACATCTCAGACAGAACTGGAGCCAGCTCGACTTCTTCAGTCTGCAGAACATTCAAGGGAAGCCTCTTCACCCACAGAGTGGTGACTGGAACCCCTTCCACAGGGAGAGTGAGAGAGGAACAACAGGGGAGGATGTAAATTCAAGGGAAGCCTCTTCACCCACAGAGTGGTGACTGGAACCCCTCCCACAGGGAGAGTGAGAGAGGAACAACAGGGGAGGATGTAAATTCAATGGAAGCCTCTTCACCCACAGAGTGGTGACTGCTTGGAACTCATCACCACAGGGAGAGCAAGAGATGAACAACAGGGGAGGATTTAAAAGGACTGTCATGGAATTGAATCACTGGTACGGTTCAGCTGGCCTGAGTTGACTCTCCACTGTATACAGTGTGTTATAAATTCATTAAGTACCAGAGACAAAGTTCAAAATAGAACTGATTTATTTGTCTCAGATGCAGAATACTAAACTCCAGTCCCATTAAAGGTAAATATGCAGCAGAAGGATCTCCTCCCATGCCCAGTGACCAGGGTGCAGAATTGAGTGTGGTGAGCAACAGAAATAATTGCAGAGTTCAACATCAACAGTCACTCTAAAAATCACATTCAGCAATGGTGATGGACAGATATCCAGCATGCAGCTTATTGAGACTTTCTCACCAGTGAGAACCCTGTAGTGTGTCATAAGTATGATATGCTGTAAGGTTTCACTGCTTATGTAATGGCCTCTCCGTAATGTTTCACTGCTGAGGTAATCATTTTCTGTAGCAGCAATGTTTAGGTTACAACTAGAGATAACGGGGTTTTGGAATGCTGATCTATCCAAGGACAGAAATGCTTTTCTTTCTTGTGAGTCTAGACTAGAGATTTTCGTGGTCTTTTGCCAGGGAGAGATGAGAAGACACGAACGGAGAGAGTGGGCCCTTTTTCTTTGTTTTCTTTAATAACCCTATATTCAAAGTAAGAGGTATAAATCTGAATTGTTTAATCACATATTGTGTACTGTTTGTTTTTTCAGGGTACACATTGCGCAGCATCCACACAACTGACATTACTTAAAACACAGTAATACAACTGCAGATGCTGTGGATCAAAG
>JAUOBT010000649.1:803149-813821 GCA_032362145.1 Hypanus berthalutzae
CTCATCACTCCTGTATGCGCTCTGACAGCTGTATGTAGGGTTGTGACGATGGACTGTTCTGTTTGGTTTACGGTCAGTTTTACTTTCGATCGTTTCATCGCAATATGTTGCCGAAAGTTCGGGGAGCGATACTGCACTGACAGAACAGCAACGGTGATTATGGTGACCGTGGTTATACTGAGCTGCGGGAGAATTGCCCCGTTTTACTTTGCCTTTGAATCTTATGTCATTATTGACAACGTGCCTTGGCGTTGCGCCTTCACACGTGAATACGCTACTTTACCCGTGTGGAAAGGAGTCGAATTACTCGATAGACTTTTAACACCGTTGCTACCAATCGGCTTAATTCTAGTGTTCAATGGGTTAACAGTGAGACATATCATTGCGGCAAACAGAGTCCGCAGAGGGCTTCGGAATAGCAGCGATAATCAGAAGGATACCGAGGTGGAAAACCGCAGAAAATAGATGATTTTGTTGTTTGCAATTTCAGCTAATTTCATATTACTTTGGATACCATATTTAGCTCATTCCCTGAAATGGCAAACGGAAAACCATTTTTATCACGACAGATATTTGAGTTCCCCGGTATATATCCTACAGCAATTTGGGTTCATGTTGCAAATTCTGAGCATGTGCACCAATACATGTATCTGTACACTGACACAGAGGAAATTCAGAAAAGAATTGGAAAATGGAATTAAATATGTGTTTACATTAAATGGTCATCTGTGTAGATAACGCTCACGTCCAATTGCAATTCAGCGGAGCTTTCCAATAAAACAGTTTCAAAATGAGTAGATTTGGCAAATATGTCATAAATTCAAACATTCTGGTCATCCTGGAATGAATGAATTCCAAACTATCGCAGAGACTCGACAATCATCCGGGAAACGGTATCGCAGCTCCAAAGACAGGACCAACAGTCTCCGGGACAGCTTCAGACTCCATGCCATCAGACTGATTAACTCACGCTGATGCGAGTGTTTTTCTATGTTACGTTGACTGTTAGGGTTACTATGTAAATTACTAGGATTCCACATTGTACGTTTACAGGGAGACATAATCTAATGATTTTTTATTCCTCATGCATGTGGAGGACATACAGCAATTCGGTCTCAAGGGGAGGAATGGCTTCCGGACATCTCGGGGTTTCAGATGTTTCAAAATTTTCGTAGTCGGTTAAACGAGAGCAAAGGGCACGCCTTTTAAACACAGGGAAAGTGTGATAGAATCACAGCTGCGGAAGGAAGGACTCTGTAATGAGATTGTATTAATAGACTGTGAATCAAACTCAGAGAAGGAAAGGAACAAACACCCGTTTGAGAGTATTCTGTGCAGTGCTCCCACCACCACGAAAACAACAGACGGAGAGAGTGACAGATCGGGGCATAGGTTTTGGACAGGTGCCATATTAACACGGCTGCTGTCACAGGCAACTTAACCTTCGCTAATATTCATGGGCACTTCCTCTGTTTATAATGGTTTAAATGTGACTTATTTTCTCAGTTACGTCCGGGAAGGAGTCTTATCACAATAAGCAGGAAGCTGGACTAGCCCATCCTAGATCTAATACTGGAAAGTGAAACAGATCAGTAACAGATTCCTCCGCGAGTCAGAATTTCAGAATAATAGCGCACAGCCACTCAACATTTACTAATACCTTACACCGGGATAGGAGAAGACAGTGTAAAATGGACTTAATTTATGCTATTAGGTAGGAAGCAGGTAGCGGAATTTGGGACGTGATTTGTTACTTCAAATGCACAACAGAAATATTTAGATTGTTAATGGAACACTATTTTGGGATTTAGTTTAGGCTTGTTTCATCGAGGCGGGGAACGGATGTCCCCTAAAGTAACCCTGGTTAATAAGAGATAAGGGACACTTCTTCAAGAAGAAGGAAAAAGTATACTTCAGGTTTTAGAAGAAAGGATCAGGCGGGGCTAAAGAAAGACACAATGCAGCCAGAGGAATTTAACAATGGACTTATAGGTGTTAGAATAAGACACGAGGAGGCCTCGGGGGCTAAAGAAAGACACAATGCAGCCAGAGGAATTTAACAACGGACTTATAAGAGTCAGAATAAGACATGAGAAGGCCTCGGAGAGCCGCATTAAGGTACGTGTAAAACAGGAGGATGACGAGAGAGAGGGTGGGAAAGATCAGTTAGGAAAGAAGAAGCATGTGTCTGCAGCGCAAGGAGGCAGTGAAGGTCCTTATTGATACTTTGCTTCGATATTCACCAGAGTGAGCAGCATTGATGAATGCGGATACAGGGAAAAATGACAGTTGTGCCGGTAAAGGTAGATGCTTTGTATACCAGCTGGAAACCGGGAAAACATGGAAATATATCTTTCCCATGTGCTACAAGGTTTGTAATCCAGGTAGTTGGAGAAAGCGAGTGAAGATATCGCTGTGCGTTACGACATGGCATTTGTGTCATCATTGGCCACAGAGAATGGCAAATTTGATTCCTTTTTCAAGAAATATAGTGTCGTCCTGAAGGTCACAGGCCAGCGAGTCTCTGGTCAGTGGTGGGAAAGCTGTACTAAAGGTTTCTTAGAGGCAGAATATATGAGCATCTAGAGAAACGTATTCTGGTTGGGGATAGTCAGCATGTTTTTGTGCGGTCAGGTTGTCCCTTATAAGGCAGAACAACTTGCAAAAAAATTGAAGACATAGGCATATGGTGTCAGAACAGTGGAGGTATATTAATTGTCAAGGAGTTTGACTGGGATCCGTATGGTACACGCATCAGAACGTCAGATGGCCTGGGATCTAGTGAAGTCCAGCTGCATAGATTCAGAACAAGGAAAGGTGGATGAGGCAGTGGATGGAGATGTTCCGCAAGGAATGCATAATCTTTAGTACACTCTGTTATTACGGTGTTCTGAGACTGACAGTAAATTGACCATCCTGCAGCACCTACAACTTATTGAGTTAGGGCCGATGTTGAAGGCAAAATACTGAATCCGGACTGAAACTGCACGCTTTTTAAACTGAAATTCCGTGTACGTCTTACAAGGACGATGCTACGATTACACCAAAACAATCTTTTTCAATGAAATTTTGCAACTCACAACCAGCGTTTCAAAGTCTTCTGCAGCGTCGTTTGGTGATTCCGAAATGATCAAGCATCCCAGAATGCAAATTTCAAATTCTCAATTAAAGCATACAGGAATTTGTCTGAATGCCAATTTACCTTTAAACAGCGGGTTTTTCGTACCCGGAATAGATACACATATCTCGATCACTTTAACATTGATTTTACATGGCCAGCGTGAAATTCCGAGAGTGAATATCCTTATTAAATATTCTAAAGCGCAACGGGAATCCAGATGTGGGTGATTGCGGCCCCCATACACTAAGACATCATACGATTTCGGAAAAGGTTGCAGTATCTGACATTCACGTGTTGCTGCAAATTTGCTTCACCTGATTCAAGCAGAAATATGCAAATAGTGAGATCCTATCGTGAAAGAAAGTATTAATTCAAACATCTTTTCAATACAATCCTAACAATCACACGACTACCTTGGGTTCATTCACGCACGCATTTTCTGTGTTTCTCTTTCAACTGCACACACAAGTGTCCAGTCTTTGTAAAAATATTTAACATTCTGAGTGTGTTTACATTTCCAGCTATCGCAGAGCATGACATCCTTTTCAGATTTGAACAGCGAACAAATAATCTATGATTAACATCATTTACCATTTAATAAGTCCTTTCGAGACTAAAGCAAAGGGCGCTGGCAGTTGTGTTTCTTACGCAAGTTAATGTCCAACATATAAAGATCATGATGTCACCACGTGACAACAGTCAACAACGGCGGTTCCAGGATTCCCCGTCTATATTTCACCAGCCCTCGGGGGAAGATTTTAAAAGTTTATCCAAACTCGAGTGTTTGGCACAATATGTAGATTATCTACTCCTGGAGACAGAAACCAAGCGGGAACATTATGAGTTATTTACCTTCTGGGGCTGGCAGGCTGCTGTAGGTATCACACTGATAGATTTTGCAGTAAAACAGCTTCTTTAAAATAAGGTGCCATTCTCATTGGAAGTGGCGGCAACAGATACCACCATCTCAGCAGTGCTGTTACAGGAGACACATGGGAAGTTAAGAACAGTAGTGTAAGCATCACTCATGCTCTCAGCAGTTGAAAAGGGGGATAATGTTTATTGAAACCATTTGCTAGCGGCTCTCTGGGCGGTGCAGCATCTCGCCTACATAGTGGGATGTAATACACTTACAATACTGACACAGCATACGCCCATACAATTACCATTACATTGAAGGATTCAAAGTGTTTGAGTAAGTTAAAGCAGAATCATTGGATGGGCATTGCTGTTGAAGGAAGAAATATTGGTATAAAGGATAACAGCACAACGTTAACGTCATCCAATAATCCGCTGTGCCAAGTAAGTGAAAATGAGTCTTAAGTTATGACAGCAAATGGTTTCAATCGCCTGTTTGTATCAAAACAAAATAAATAAATAGCCGGTGAAAAATCAGATAAGTTAATGACTGAAAACTAAGACACAAATTATTTGTATAAGGCTTCTCATTAAACAGATTGGTGAGAGAAGGACTGGGTGAGGCACATATATAGAGGATGTACATGGCCAGGAAATGTACAGAGGCATGCAAAGTTTGGTCAACATATCTGTTACTGTGAATAGATGAACGAGTAAAAGATGAACTGATTTCTAAAAAGCATGAAGTTAAAGATGAATCATTTCTTTAATATTTAAAACAATAAAACCTTTTTTGATTAGTTTCCATCCTTTACAGTTTCAAAATAATGAAAAAGGAACAGACCCCGAACCAAAACTTGTGAACTTGTGCACCCTGCAAAGTAGTACTTATTAACAGCTCCCTTGGCAAGTATCGTAATTTGGAAACGTTTTTTTGTAGCCAGCTAAGATTCATTCAATTTTTGTTTGGGGAATTTTCGCCCATTGTTCCTTGAAAAAGGCTTCTACTTCTGTGAGATGCATGAGACGTCTTGCACGCACTGCTCTTTTGAGGTTTATCGACAGATTCTCGATGATGTTTAGATCAGGGGACTGTGAGGGCCATGGCAAAACCTTCGGCTTGCATCTCTTGTGGTAGTCCATTGTGGATTTTGAGGTGTGGTTAGGATCACACTTTACGATCACGCCATTTGTAGAAGTCTTCCTCTTTTCATCTTCAGTCTTACTACAGACGGTGTGAAGTTTGTTCCAGAATTTGCTAGTATTTAATTTAATTCAGTGTTCCCTCTACCAGTAAATGGTCCCCGTGCCCGAGCCTGCAGCACAGGCCCAAAGCATGATCGGTCCACCCCCGTGCTTAACAGTTGGAGAAGTGGTATTTTCATGAATATCTGCGCCCTTCTTTCTCCAATATTCCTTTGCACATTGCGCCCAAGAAGTTCTATTTTAACATCAATCGTGCGCAGGACTCGTTCACAAAATGCATGCGTCTTGTTTAGATGTTCCTTTGAATTATATGAGTAGAAGCTCAAAGGATCAGTTCATGTAAGACGGCATTTGAAGTTATAGGCAAACCAAGTCCATCAGTGTACAAAGTACTGCCCTCCTCAGGTAAAATGTCGGTGGCGCCAGATAAGCCAACTGAAATTGGTGGAGTAAAACAGTAATGTTACAGTGATGCTATCACGGTGCCAGATATATATGACGGCCCTGACTTGTGAGTCTTGAGGATGGAACAAATATTCCAAGAAGGTTGGGACAAGTCCCATCAATGTAGTGATTGTCAGTTCCCTCATCCTGAGAAAAAGAGCTGTTTTGGCAAAACAATCAAATAGAATGGAAAGTATCCGACTGCTAGTCCTCCTCCCCTTTTCCAAAACAAAACTGGGTGAGGAAATGCGGACGCCTTCTGTCAAAAGGCAACTGTAGGTCCGGATTGTACCCTTTAAAAAAAGAAACATGGATTTAAAATAATTTAGATTTTCACTGGAAATAAAAGCAGGTGACAGGTTGCGTTGCAGGTTTCATTCAACCTGAAGATAATATTGTTTTTTTTTTGAACCAGAGTAAGTTTGTTCCAGAGCCATTACGGCGGACAACTGTACTGACAGTGATATCATTGCTTGGAAAGCACTCAGTGAAAAAAAAAACTCATCTCAACGGACACGGGTGATACGATCTGACAAAGGCCAAATAGAGGTCTGACATTTATATTATACACAGTAATGAGGAAGAACTTCCATATCCAATGCACTGATACAGATGAATATCTGTGGGAATATGTTGTTCTTCAGTTGCCACCAATCCCTCAATTGACTGCTGCCTGGACACATGTTGTATTAGAGGCAAGGGAGATAATCCATCAGTGGACGGAACACACTGAACATACACGCTGGTAAAGCAAATGTACTATTCAGATACCCAGGATTTAGGAGTAAGTTTTGGAATTGGGAGACAAATGTTCAAATATATCCGTGGATAAGAATAGTAACACATGCTGCTGTAATACCAATTTAATGCACCCACATAATTGATTGTTCAATGCATATCAACCGAAAAGATGGAAGGCAGAACTGATGGGGAAAAAATCGAGGACAATTCTTTCATGAAGTGTCAGAGGATGCGGTCAGTATAAATGCGGCGAATTTAGTTCGCTGTCGTCGTCGTTAGATCGCATCTGTAATTTCCCGTTGGCGGACAATTTCCCTCCACGCCCCTCTGACAAATTGGGAAATTGTGCCCGTGACAGCTTACAACAGCGGTTTGCCTTTGCCTTCTGTCGGCAGTATTTAGACAGATTACCACCTCTTACAGTAGATGACCAGGACGTCTAAGTGCCTTGTCGTGCTCTTAGCGCTCCACAACGCCTGCTGACCTGCCTTCCTAACCGTTGGACCATTAATTGGTCTCTTCTGCTCAATCTGCCTTGGCCAGAATTCAGACGCTTGGATAGGCAGTTCCCTTACTTCACTGAGGGTAGTAGACCCGCCGGCTACCCTCACCTGGTTTGGCCCGTCTGCGAGACGGTTTACCTGGGTGTGGTGTCTGTGCCTGGTGCAGCTACCTGGAGCAATTGGTCAGAGCTGAACGCCAGATGGGGACCAAAGGTAGACGAGCTGCCCTGAAAAAGGGCACGGCAGCTCCACCCCACCCCCCCACGGAAGGTGCTACACCCCCCTAAACTCCCCACACACCCCGAATTATTTAGTGAATGTTAATACTTTATATGGAATGTAATTGTTCAGTCGGGTTCCATAGCTTGTCCGTAGCTTTATGGGGAATAGAGATTCCAAGATAAATATATCTGGATGAAGATGAGGCAGATGTCGGCCAGAAGAAACTACAGTCCAATAAAGGACAGGGGAAGCAAACAGATCGACTTGGTTTGGTGGTCTCTAGTCTCAAGAAGCTTCGTGTGATGACCTGCTAACACATGACCATTCTCCGACAAGCAGGTAACTAATCAAAGCAACTGAGTGTGTTCATACGGAATTTCAGTTAATGAGCTGCTAAATCTGAGACCGTTCTCGGAGGGGTAGCTACTTACTGTATAAACTGCAGGACCTACTAAAGAAGCAACCTGTAATCTCGTTAGACTCAGACTGGTGTCCTGTTATAACTGGCGTGGACCAGTCCGAGTTAAAACAATCACAAATAAGCAAGGCACGGATGGGCAGAGCCATAATACGTTGTTGGTGTAACCCTGCACAATGCCCAGTGAAAAAGTGACCCAGATAGCTCAGGTGACGGGAAGACAATGGGATTGTGACCCAACAGTTGAACTGATGGAAAACACACTAATAGTCAGGATTTCCAAATACGCCCGGACGATATCACTTCAGCAACTGGAGAGCAACCATCGCGTATAAGCAGGAGCCCATGGACACGTGGAAACTGGGAGCAAGAGGAATGTCCGGCCAGTGTAGAGTGCTTTTCCCGGAAGGGGAGTCTGCTGCGGAATTGGTCCGATCCCTGTGTGAACCCTCCTGGTCACCACTTCCGATATCGAAAACTGCCCATTTATTCCATATCTCTGCCTTTAAACTGCTGATTAGTTTTGAGTCCATAAAAGTAGATTAACCGCAATCTCATGTGCTTATCAGAAAAAGTCCTGTAGTCCACCAACACCACATTCTTCAGTTCTCTGTTTTCCATCTGTTTTGACAGAGATCGTCATGAAGTCATAGATTAATACGACAGAGAAATAGGCTCTTCCGTCCATCTGGATCATCCTTCAGTGATCTTTCTTCGCATCACATTTATTTGCAGCCTCGGCCCGCGTCTCAAACGCTTACCTTGACAACCTTCCCTGAACTGATACAATCGAACCCGCATCTACCTCTGACGCTGGCAGAATCTTCCACACTCCTCGACCTTCTTAGCGAGTCAGCTTTCGCACGCACCACTCTTGCATATTTAAACTTTCACCCCACACCTGTAAAGTAGTTTTAGATTCACTCAGCGGATTGGGAAAATCTGCGAGCAATCACCCTCTCTGTAAATCTCACAAATGTGTTGCGTCTGTAAGATCTCTATTCACTTTCATTCTGTCTAGCGAATAGATTCCAATTCAACAATTCCTTCTAACTCAGGTCATCAGTTCCCGAACTGTTGCTCTCAGATTATTGTTGCACATTTTGAAGCTTTTTGACATTTTAAATCGGTAGGTAGGTGGATGCAGCAGCCCAGGATAATATATCTACGGCCTCACCACCATGTTGTACAGCTTCAACAGAACGTCCCAGCTCCTGTTCTCAGTGAACTGACTGTGAAGGTCAATATGATCAGAGCTCAATCCAAGCCGATCTGCCCGTGACGCACTTTTCTGGAATTATCGATCTGTATTTCCAGGTCTCCATTTGCACACTAAATTCCATCTATTCAGTGTGCTTGTTAACCTGTTGTATCTGTCCTCACAATGCAGACGAACTCATACTTGTCTCTATTAAATTCCACCTTCAATTTTCAACCCATTTTCCTCCCAGTTTACAAGTCTTGTATAGAGTTCCCGGCTGGAAAAACGCCCCCAACCCAGGATTCGTCCGAATTATATCTGATTCAGTTTTCTCCATCGATATCTAAGTCATTGAAACTTCAGACCTAACACCAATCCCTGCACTACATTTGTCACATTCGAAGAATCAAACATCCACTCTCTGCTAATCCAGAAAATTACGGTCATCAATCCGTTGACAAGCCGCAGATAAAGTTCTGTGGCTGTGGCTGTAACTGCTTTGTTATATAATATCGCTGGAATTTTGCTCTCGGTCTCGTTTATATGCTTAGAAGTACATACGTATAGCATCTTTTACTGTGAGACTGTCGTCAGCTATTACTGTGACTTTCGTCATTCAAATAACAGGAAATGTCCAGAACAAGCGAAAAAGATGATCCCATTTTCCTTTTCAATGACGTATGCCCCATTTCACCTGCCGAGCAAATGTCCCGACACAACGTCAGAAGCGAATGTGCTCGGCCAATGTGACAAAATAGACCTGTTGGAAGATGATTGTCCATGTTCATTGTTCAGGATGATTGTCTATGTTAGAAACATCACTGGCCAGAACATGTCGCATTTCAGCAGCTGAAGAACAGGTGACTTAGAAACTAAATTGGCAACGTTCATATCATCATTCGTGTAAAGGTTAATAACTTGTAATATCATTTGGGGATACGAATTCATGGCACGATGACAGAGTGAGAATAAAAACAATTTAATGTAAGTGTATGTGTAGCTGGTTGTCGCCAGTGCGACTGACGTGATAAACACGCTAATTGCCTCAGTGGAATTACTCTGAATTGCATATAACGCTGTAAACCCGATCACCCCTCCAAACAAACCATTGCAACGTTCTATAGACCGGATCCCTGCCTCTGACGGAATATGGGATATGCAGCGATTTACTACATCGCGAGCGTTTTCTACCCAACACTTGTAGCGATCGGTGTCCCTGGTAAGATATTGGAGCTGGTCACTCAGTGTATGCTGCCGTCGTCTTGCTTTTGTTCCGCTGCACCGTTCGGACTTTTACTCAGCACCAATGCCACCTTCGCCAAAAAAAAAATAAGAATTGAGGATTCAATCATCTGAAATTTTTTAAATTCACTTTCCATATTTTCGCGATGTGATTTTTTTCATCTCCCATGTGAAATACGATGCTGCCGATAGTTTCATACCTGGATCTTGCTCGACTTTCTGAAGTGAGGAGAATTGCTTTTCCAGATCGGCAGCTTTTTCGAATGACCGGCCAGTCGAATATCGACACGTAGGTCTATTGTTTCCACAAGTTACTGAATTATAATTTATTCTTTAAACGTGCTGTATTTCACATCAAATAATCCCTTCAGCTGTTTCATCTATGATAATGCAAATGGAGTTGCTCATGGAGAACTTTGCTGGAGTGATCGACTGCTTACCGATAACTGATTCGGAAAACAGATACCTCGCTCTAAACTGTCGTAAAGTCGCTTGTCCATTGTGGTCCTCCGGCAGGTGTCTAGCGATGGAGGCGGCACACATTGAATTTCTGTTTTTCATTTCAAAAAAAAAACTTGCATAGTTTCGGATGAATGGTGGATATTCAGCTAACGATAATGCTGTTTTGTTTCTAATTTCTTGTAGTTAATTTAACGGCAATTGTGATCCTATCTCAGGGAAAATGCGGACTCTCCAAATGCATCACCCGTTACCTG
>JAUOBT010000649.1:813921-824372 GCA_032362145.1 Hypanus berthalutzae
AAGAAAAGAAATTGTTCAAAATCTCCCCCATCTCTTTCAGCTCCACACATAGCTGTCCACTCTGATTCTCTAAGGGAACAATTTTATCCGTCACTATCCTTCTGCTATTAATATAACTTTGAAACCCTTCGGATTTATTTTCACCTTACTTGCCAAAGCAACCTCGTATCTTCTTTTAGCTTTTCTAATTGTTTTGTTAAGATTCTTTTTACATTCTTTATATTCCTCAAGCACCTCATATACTCCGTGCTACCTATATTTATTATAGATCTCCCTCTTTTTCCGAACCAAGTTTCCAATATCCCTTGAAAACCATGACGCTCTCAAACATTTAACCTTTCCTTTCATCCTGACAGGAACATAAAGATTCTGTACCCTCAAAATTTCACCTTTAAATGACCTCCATGTCTCTATTACATCCCTCGCATAAAACAAATTGTCCCAATCCACTCCTTCTAAGTCCTTTCGCTCCTCAACATTAGCTTTTCTCCAATCAAAAGTCTCAACCCTGTGCCCAGTCCTATCCTTCTACATAATTATATTGAAACTAATGATCTTGTGATCACTGGACCCGAAGTGCTCGCCAACACATACTTCCGTCACCTGACCTATCTCATTCACAAACAGAAGATCCAATACTGTCCCTTCTGTAGTCGGTACCTCTATGTATTGCTGCAAAAAACTAGCCTGCACACATTTTACAGACTCCACACCATCCAGCTCTTTTACAGAATGGGCTTCCCCGTCTATGTGTGGAAAATTAATATCTCCCACAATCAGAACCCTGTGCAAATTACAAATATCTTCTATCTCCTTGCAAATTTGCTCCTCTAATTCTCGTTCCCCATTAGATGGACAATAATACAACCCTACAAGTGTTACTACATCTTTCCCATTCCTCAATTCCATCCAAATAGTCTCCCTAGATGAGCCCTCTAATCTACCCTGCCAAAGCACCTCTGTAATATTTTCGAGGACAAGCAATGAAACACCTCCTCCTCTTGCCTATCCGATTCTATCACACGCGAAGCAACGAAATCCAGGAATAGTTACTTGCCAATCACACCCCTTCTGTAACCATGCTTCAATAATAGCTAACACATCCTGTTTCCAGGTATCAATTCATGCTCTCAGCTCATCCACCTTTCTTACAAAGCTCCTAGCATTAAAGTAGGGGCATTTAAGAAACCTTCCACCTCCTCCTTTCTGTTTATCCTTAAAGATACGATCAACTTAATTATCTTTTTCTTCCTTCTCCCCTGCATCTTCGGTCTGAACGCTCCCCTTCTCTATCGCCTGCCTATCCTCCTTTACACGCTGTTTACTAAGCTTCTCCATTTGTGCAATAACCTGCTCTCCCCTAGTCTCCTCAAATTGATTCCCAATCCCCAACCATTCCAGTTTAAAGTCTCATCAGTGTCCTTGGCAAATCTCCCTGCCAGGATATTGGTCTCATTAAGATTCAAGTGTAACCCGTCGTTTGTGTACTGGTCAACCCTGCCCCAAAATAATCGCTGCCCCCTGCTCCAATCCCTCAGCCACTCATTTATGCTCAACATCATTCCATTCCTACTCTCACTGTCGCGTGGCACAGGCAGTAATCCTGAGATTACTTCCTTTGTGTTCCTTCTTCTCAACTGTCTTCCTATATGTACCACGTCCTCTGGCTGCTCATCCTCCCAATTCAGGATATCTTGGGCACGATCCGAAACATTTCGAACCCTGTCACCAAGGAGATGATCTACCAGCCGGGTCTCCTGATCACGTCCACGGATTCGGCGCACCTGGCGCAGATGTTGACTTCCGGGAGGCTGGGAGACTCCAGGACCTCCCACATCCGACACAGAGAACAACAATTTGTCCTCACAGTCATACTGCACCTTTCCTCAAATAACAGAAAAAACTAAAACCTAAACCTACCTTGCCTTGCACGCTGCCGCCTAAGTCCGTTCAGCCCGACCCCTTAAGCCTTTACCCTGCTCCAGGCCCTCTCTGCTGATTGCAAACGACGATGCCCGCTTTATAAGGCTGCGTCCTATTTAAATCTTCCTCACTTCACTGCCCGTCGTCACACGCCTGCGCAGTCCCGCTTCTCTTAACTCCGATGAGAATAAGAGAAATTCAAGATGGCACCCGCCGCACTCCCGTTCTGATCCTCCGACTTCCTTCGCCAAACCAATATTTTCAGTATATCAAATATTTTCTCTTAACTGATGTCCTCCCTTCCTGGCAACTTCCCAGTAATTTTTCTCTGTAATTTTTGCTGTATCCTTTCATGTAGGTAGGTAACCAAAATGCACACAATGCTCCTAATTCGGCCTCAGCATCGCCTCATACAGGTTCAAACATGTTGCCCATCTCCTGTACTCAAAGTCTTAATTTATGAAGGCCAATGTGCCAAAATCAATGCTATCTCAATGAAGCCCGAAATAATCCAGCAAAAGTTATGATCGTGTAATCGAAGCTGAAATTTTTCAATTATTAGTCCCTTAGACTACCTTCCAATATCCTTCCCACTAGTTATCATGCTCACAAGACTATGACTTCCTAGATTACTTTAGAGCCTGTCTGAAGCACTGGAAGAACATTGACCCGCTTGAAGACCTCTGGTCCAAGCATCACAAACCGTGGACTGCATCTATATTTTGCCTTTTTACTTTGAAACTGATGTGCTTAGGATGACCAGATGCAAAATGTTCCCTACACAATCTTCTGCCACCTACCCTCTCTCATTCTCTAAATGCAGATCATGTATTGTTCGGGACATTTATTGACTGATTATTAGAACTACCCAGTATATATACGACAACCTCTACTCCATCTTCTCCTTTTTTACACCTTATATAACTAAGTTATGTTCCCTAATATTCTCCGCGATCTCCCTTCAAATATATTCTCTAACTCCCTCGGACTGTAGCCTGTGGATAAGCCCAAATGACCTGTAGCATTAACATCACCCTCCATCTCTCCAAAGCAAAGGCCTTTTAAGATGGGCATGCATTTCTTGTTACTCCGTTCCATATAGAACTTCTCACTGGGTGAGATTTCCAGTCCAACCTGACTGTGACAGCTTTCTTAACTATTAACTCCTCCCCTCCTCATTGAATGCTTCCCCCTTTCGAAATGCCTTCCTAAGATCGATATAGACAGCATCCACTGCCTTGGCCCCATGCACACTCCTTGTCACTTCCTTGCCTCGACTTACCACTTACGAAGCGTTGCTTAGTATCCTTAATCAGCCATTATCTCTCCAAACACGCATATTTCTAGTGCTCTGGAATACCTTCCAATATTCTTCTCGCTACTGATCTCAATTTCAGAGGCCTATAGTTTCATGGATTATTCTAAAGCCACACTTAAACAACGGAACAAGATTATCATCCAATCCTCTGGCCTAAGAATGATTTAAACATCTCTTCTTATTCTCTGGCAGCTACTACCTAGCGTAGTGTCCCGGTAAGCACATTTCTAGCCCCAGGAAATGTATCCACCCTCATTTGCCTCAAGGCAGAAGACACCTCCATCTCTATAATCTGCATATATGCTGTGAAAATCATGTTTCAAAAGACTCCGTCTCTGTTTTCTGAGTAAATAGAGATATACAAAAATTATTATCGGTTTTGTCTCCACATATGGCTTAGCTATGCTCCCATTCTGATATTCCAGAGAACCAATTTTTACCCTGAAATCCCTTTGCTCTGAACATATCTGTAGCATCCTTTAGGATTCCCCTTCAGCTTCTCTGCTCAGGCAACAGCAGGCCTTCTTTGACACTTCTGACCTCGTTTTGAAGAATTCCCTTGCAGTGACTTGCACCTTCGATAAAATGGCCGACTGGGATGGAATGAAGTACGAACTGAAAATGATCACCAGGGAGGGAATTGTTTCCTGGTTACAAATGAGAGCCGGGAAGGGATTGGTATCCCAAATATCAAAAAGTATACCAGGGAAGAAGTGACGTGTGGATTTATAATCACCCAAGATGGAATGGAGCACTGACCGCTTCAGGCTATAGAGGAGGGAAGATGTCATAACCTGGCCGCATCTGGACAAGCAGCAGTTGAGGGCTAGGTGTTCGGGCTGTTCAGCGTCGATCATTACCATCCTTTTCCTGGGGCACGGCGAGTGGAGAGGGGAGAGCCGTCAGAGAATAGGGAGGAAGTGTGATAACAAGAGAGAGAGAAGACGCTTAAAACAGTCATAACACCTGTGTCCTCCGTTTGCCTACCATCTGCCCCACTCTGTCACTCTGTCTACTCTGTCTGCACACTCCTGCACATCTATCCCGCTTTCAGTCCCTGCACGAGCACATCGGACTATCCATTAGCATTCCACCTCTCGTCCTTCGCTCCTCTTCTTTCTTTACGACCTATCTACCTATGCGGTCATTTTCAATTAATGTTGAAACTAGTCTGGATAATGTCCAGGGAAAGAATCTACACTGCCGGTAATACCCACAGAGGCCCGAAAACGAGAGTAGGGCGCTCACCTTATGGGGTCTCTGCCAGGTGATCACAGCATCTACCTTAGCCGGATCAGTAGCTACTCCTTCTCGCGAAATAATGAGGCCAACATAGCCGACCTATGGCTGACATAACTGGCATTTGTCCAGGGAAAGTTTCAACCCTTCCGCTTTCAGTCGGTTTAACACCTTCAGCACCCACTCCTCATGTTCCTCCAAAGTAGATCCAAACAGTGTCAGGTCATCCAGATACACCAACACCTCCAGCAGGTTCATACCCCCTACAGTCCTCTCCATGAGCCTCCGGAAGGTGGTTGGGACTCCCGATATGTCTTGGGGCATTCGTTCGAACTGAAAAAATCCCACTAGGCAGCTGAAGACCATATTCTCTTTATCGGCCTCACTCATCAGAATCTGGTAAAACTCACTCTGCAAATCCAAAACAGTAAACCACTGCGCACCGCTCAGACAGGACAATGCGTCTTCATCCCTCGGGACCGTATACTGATCGGGGACAGTGCGCCGGTCCAGAGTACTATAGTCCACGCACATGCGTACCTTCCCGTTTTTCTTTATATAGGGGCTCCGGGACTACTCTATAATCCCTGCTTCCTTCAACTGCCGAAAGTCCTGCCGCACATCTTCCACATCTGCTGTGCCCTACCTCCGTGACCTTTCTCTAAACGGGGTGTCATTTGTCACCCGGATAGTGTGGCGAGTGGTCTTGAAAGGACCCACATCAAACTTGCCCTGCGAAAAGACATCCCCTTACTTCCGCATCTTCTCCACCAGCCTGCTCGGGCCTCCTCGGAAAACCATAGTTTTCCTCCTGTGGGCTTCACGGGGGCGCTAGACATCACCGTCACCGGGAACAAGTGCGCGAGAGGCATCCCGCGCTAAAGATAATCTTTCTCTCTCTCTCCGTTGTGTTCCTTACGATCACCCCCATCTGGCGTACCTGTAGAACTGAGGGGGCTCTGTGATTCAGGTCGCACCAACACCCCAACCGTGAAACGGGACTCCCCCTCAAGATATTCTAACTAGGCATCGCCCGCCGGCACTCCGGGGAATCTGGGTGTCCTCATCACTAGTGCCACCTCCCCTGACCGTATCACTTTATCCCTCGCCTGAGTACACCACACTGTCCCTCGTTTCCGCTCAGGATCCAGCCATTGGGGGTCACCCACTTCTTCGAAAACCGCTCGAAACACTGGGTGTACCGTGAGGGTCTCCAGAAAGTTCTCCCCCGCCTTCTAGTTACAGGCTCCTAGGAGCCGTCGCACAAGAGAGGAGTTAGTCCCCCCCAGAAGGGCAGCGCCAACTGTTGCCACCGGGTCCGGAAAAACCAACACCAACGTCTCAAGAGCTTCAGACACTCCCACATCGCCCTTCCAGAATTTCAATCTCACTGACAGGTACACATCACCATCACATATACCCCAAATCTCCAGTGCATTAAATGGGGTTACTGGCAAGTGCTTTAGATATTTGCTGTAGAACGACCGGTACAATAAGGTAACCTGCGACCCTGTGTCGAGGATGGCTTATGCGTAAATTTCTCACCAGTCTAGCCGGACTAAATGCTTGGGATTTCGGTGGTCCCCTGGCTGACTTTTGGGAACGTGTTCCTCCAGAAACCCCAGATTCACTGAATCTCTCCTAAGTTTCCCGACTCTTCTTCCTTCTTAGTCGCCTGGGGGGCGTTTGCCCTCCGCGGGGCGCCTTGTCTCTCACATCCTTCCGAAGGCGTCCCTCTTCGCCACAGCTGTAGCACATCCCTGTCGCTCACATTCCCGCCGGAAATGCCCCTCTTTCCCGTAGTTATTGCACACGATACACGCCGCCCCTCTTCTCCCGGGACGCGGGACGCCCGCCACCCCCAGCCTAATACGCGTGTCGTCCCCCAAAGGGGGTAGTCTTCTTGTCCATCCCCTCAAACGGGTAGTCCCTGCTTACCTGGGACCCCTTCGGTTTCGCGCTCTTCAAACCGGCCATCACTTCCGGTATCGCTGAGGATCGCCCCCGATGG
Organism: Hypanus berthalutzae; assembly: GCA_032362145.1. Classification (NCBI taxonomy): domain Eukaryota; kingdom Metazoa; phylum Chordata; class Chondrichthyes; order Myliobatiformes; family Dasyatidae; genus Hypanus; species Hypanus berthalutzae. The sequence goes on from JAUOBT010000649.1 coordinate 820,413, forward strand.
TCTGAGCCCCTTTTTCGGTCCAACGCGCTCTCTTCCTCCAGCACCTCTCTAATCAGCTGCCCGAATGATGGAGGGGGGTCTCTTTTGAATGGACTGTCGGAGACTCCAATTTGCCTTGTCCTCCTCCAGGGAACCACTAAATATCTGATTCATCCTCAACCTCGCCACATCGTCCGCCTTCATTAACACGCTCTCCACCACCCCCCAACCCCAACCCCGGCGCCGGAACCCGGTAAGCATTTTCTCCAGCCGAAGTATGTATTCTGAGAACTTATACCATCGACCCTGCCCCACGTGGTGAAGCTCCGCTGAAAGCAACTAGGGATCCCCTGACATTCCGAACGCTCTCTCCAGAGCTTCTAAATACTCCACCTGCGAAGCCTAGGGCTGTTCAGCTCTCAGCTCCCTGACGACTCGGGCGGGGCGCCACTCAAATTCACCACCAATCGCTGTCCCTATTCCTCATCTGAGCCTGGCCACGCCTCTAACAAGAGTGACGTGTTTTCGATCCAGGTATCGTAGTCATCCCCCCCCCCTTCCGGAGTAGGTGTGGCTCCTGAGAAAATCCTCAGCTTCGGCCGTGGCCCCTCGGCCTTTCTCACTAGGAAGGTAAGGGCGGTTGCTAGCTCGGAGGTCTCACCTCTAGCTGGGGGGCGTGTCCCAGCCAAGCCTTCCCACGCAGACGCCCACCCCTACCACTGGTTGCTGAGACGTCCCCTGGGGTCAACTCTACCTCCTCCTCTGGGAGTCTGAGGAGGACCCACGGCCCCGCCACCCCGGGACGCTGACCATCGCTGGCAGTTCCAACGTCATGACGTCAGCACTCGTACGAACTCTAATTCCTTCCTGCCCCTTCAAGTTACCAGTTCTACCTGCCTACAGTTCTACCTGCAGTTCTATCTTTGACGAAACTGAACCCCCGCACCAACGCATCTCCCGAAATGCGGAGAACCACCCCGCTTAACAGGCCCGCATGATTCACCGGTAGGTCTTCCAACTCACACCAGTGTACAAATTAACTCGATCTATCTCCGCACTCCTTAACGTGGCGATTTACACAGCTTACCGAAACTTCTATCCCGGACGTCAAACCCAGCAAATGTAACACTCAGCTAAATCTGGTCGTCCGTATGTAGGGAAGACTCCGTCCCCCGCCCAACCTTGTCTCCCGGTTGAGTCGACTGCTCTGCAATGTCACCTGTTACCGCCTCAAAAATCAATCATCAGCCAGCACACAATGAACATTTTACAAATGACACTTTATAAATATTATTTGTACTATGAGATTAAAAAGATACAATAATAAAAGAATGAATTGTAACAGAAAAAAGGCGCCAGGCTTATCAAAGTTCAGTTTCTTCGTGCACACACAGTTGGGGCTGAGGACCTTCCTCCTTCCCCGGCGATCCGCTCCGAACCCACGACTCGTAGCTCGGGACCACCCGAAGTGATTGACCAGAGCACCTCCAACACGCCTGTCTTCCTCTCGATATCCGCTGCAACTCACGAAAAGCCCGCGCAACACTATCTTATAGACCCGTAAGAGAGAATAACATCTATCCCATTTGGTTAACAAATGAATACAATTCGCAATATCAGCAATTATAACCCAAATAAGCTGCGATAGAAATTGCCCTCTCTCCAGTTACCATAGCAAAGAAGCATTCTTACTTTTAACATAACAAAGAGGCCATTTTGATTAACGTACGCAGTAACATAAAGAAGAAACCCCTTACAATAGGCCAATAAAAATGCACATAATATTCCAAATAAGTCCCAGCAATGTGTTATATGATTCAACATAGCATCCCATCTCCGGTACTTCAGTATTTTGATTTATGAAGGTCAGTATGCCATAAGCTTTCTGAACAACCCTATCTACCTATGTGGCCACTTTCAATGAATGTTGTCGCTTGTCTTGATAAAGTCCACGTAAACAACCTACACTGACTTGTTTTCATCAACCTACTGATAATATTCTGCTGAACGTCTTCGCCCTTCAGCCCTTCCAACAACTTCCCCTCTACTGATGTCTGGAGCACTGGCCTGTAATTACCTGGCTAGTTCTCTGAGCTTTTCGTAAGCAAGATACATTCCTACGGTTGTTGGCCTGAGGTTAAAAGTAATTGAAATAAATTTGCTCACATCGGAATGTTCAACCGGTTCGATTTGATTTTAGCAGAAACTCCGCTCCTTATTCTGAGATATGTGAGAGCTCAGGTATCTGCTTACCGATAGACTCTTAGCTCCGATTCTCACTAAAAAAAAACCCGCATATTCTAGTTGCCCTGAAGCTGCCCATTAAACATTTGTTTAATGTTCTTTTTTGCCGGACCCGCTGAGATCCTCCAGCATTGTCCACGCTATTAGAATATTCTCAGTGAATAAAGCAACTTCTGATATTCATATCATTTTTCTGTTTTTATATATCCAACCCGATGACTGTTTTATGGATCGGTGGTCAAGTAGTCATAGTCCGTTAGAAAAGAACAGCACAGAAGCAGGCCTTTCGTCCGAGCTCTTTAAACTGCCTTCTTCAGTGGGGCATTCCCACTGTACCCATTGTAGCCTTACAATCACCGCGTATTCCAACGTCCATGGATTGGCCTCGGCCGTCGATCTCGGCTGCCGCAACAACGCAGGACATATTCAAAAACCGGTCTCCAGCACCATCACCGCGGGTTCCAACGGCCATGGACAGATTCAAAGCGATTGCGCGACCACCGACTGCGACTCCAGCCTTGAACACCAGGCCGGGTCTTCACATGCTGCGATTGTGACTCCAGTCTCCCCTTCCCCACCATCACCCTCTCCCTCAGATCCCATTGACAGCTCCTGGGCCCTCAGAGGCTCCATCTTCCTCTCACTCTAACCCTTCCCTCTCCACTGACACAATCACCCTCTCTCCCCCCTCTGATCCCATCTCTCATGCGTGCCGGGTCTTTACCATTCCCTGCAACTCACTGAGGCAGAGCGCTCTTTCCTCAGTAAGGGCCTCAGCTTTGTCTCCCTCCGCCGAAACCTCAGCGAGTTCCACGTGGGCAATGACGCGGAGCTCTTCTTCCATCTGTTCCATCTCTGAGCTTACTCCTTTGACAAGGACTCTCCAACCCCCACTGATGACCCCTTCTCCTGTCTTCAACTCTCCTCCTCTTCATGGACACCCTGCTCTAGTCTTCTGCCTTCTCTGGATCTCTTTATTGCTAATTGCCGACGGGACATCAACCGTCTCGACTTCACTGCACCCTGTTTCAATTCCAGCCTAACTCCGTCCGAACGCTCTGCTCTCCACTTCCTTCGCACCAAGCCCAACCTCAATATAAATCTTGCCGATAAGGGGCGAGATGTTGTTGTCTGTCCTACTGACCACTACCTGGCCGAGGGACAGCGACAAATTTTCTTATTTTCCCCTTGATCATGACCCCACTAAGAAGGACCAGGACAATGTCTCCTATGCCATCACCAATCTTATCAGCTCTGGAGATCTCCCATCCACAGCCACCACCCTCATAGTTCCCACACCCCGCACTTCCCATTCTAACTCCTACCCAAGATCCACAAACCTGCGTGTCCAGGTAGACCAAGCGTCTCAGCTTGCTCCTGCCGCACCGAACTCATTTCAGCATATCTTGATATGCTTATATCTTGATATGTCTTATTCCCCCTTGTTCAATCTCTTCCCACCTATGTTCTTGACGCTTCTCACGCTTTGAATTTTTTCAATGATTTTAAGTTCCCTGGCCCCCACCGCCTTATTTTCACCATGGACATCCAGTCCCTATATACCTCCATCCCCCACCAGGACGGTCTCAAAGCTCTTCGCTTCTTTTTGGATTCCAGACCTAACCAATTCCCCTCTACCACCACTCTCCTCCATCTAGCAGAATTAGTTCTTACTCTCAATAATTTCTCCTTTGGCTCCTCCCACTTCCTCCAAACCAAGGGTGTAGCCATGGGCAC
>JAUOBT010000649.1:839543-852646 GCA_032362145.1 Hypanus berthalutzae
TTAAATTCTCTTTCATGTCGTGTTGTTGCGGTTCCCAGTCGAACTATACTTTTCCCGGAGAATTTACGAAGATGAAAATGAAATAGCTTAAAGGCACTGACCTTTCCTTTACAAAGCTGTACCCAACACTTTCTGCTATTATTTCTGGGGTTAATACGGGGACAGCCAATGAATTCCTTCCGAATGAGGATCAAACAAGGTCGAACCTTTTGCACCGTCGAAATCGACTTTCCTCAATGTTTTAACTCCCGAACTCCGAACTTCACTCTCCACTGATTTTTATCTGGCAGTATTATTAAGAAGCTGCCGGCAATGATCCTTTAAACATTAGCCATTAAATAAAACTCACCCTTCCAAACAAACTGCATCATAATATTGGACCACGCAGTGACATGGAGTCAAAATGTCAAATCCAGCCTCGAACTGCAGCTCCTCACAGGGAGGGGTCCTCCTTTTATACACTGTAAAAAGAAACTGTCATATGAGCTCTACTGGGGGGGGAAATGACATCACTCCCCCATCACAAGACGACGACCTTAATTCCAGTATAGATTCAACACCACTGTCACGTGACAAGTACCAGATACCCATGGGTACGTAACACTTCCAATAATTTCCCTAATACGTATGTCAAACTTACTGTCCGATAATTCCCGGTTTCCTTTTTGAGCCATTTTTAAACAACGGAACTACATGTGCTATCCTCCAATACTCTGGCACTTGACCCGTGGATATCGACATTTTAAATATTTCTACCAGGGCCCCTGCAATTTCAACACTAGTCTCGCTCAAGGTCCGAGGGTATACCCTGTTAGGTCCTGGGGATTTATCGACTCTGATTTGTGTCAATACAGAAAGCACCTCCTCCTCTTTAATCTGTATAAGTTTCATGACCTCCCTACTTGTTTGCCTTGTTTCCATATGTTCCATTCCAGTTTCCTTAGTAAATACAGAAGCAAAAAAAAACCATTTAACATCTCTCCGATTTCTTTTGGTTCCATACATAGCCGGCCACTCTGATCTTCAAGAGGCCCAATTTTATATCTTACTACCCTTTTGCTCTTAACGTACCTGTAGAAGCTCTGAGGAGTATACTTCACACTGACTGGCAAAGCAACCTCACGTCTTCTTTAGCCCTCCTAATTTCTTTATTAAGTATTTTCTTACTCTTTTTATACTCCTCAAGCATGTTGCTTCCTCTCTGTTGCCAAAACATTTTATACATCTCTCTCTTCTTCTTTATCAGAGTTCCAATATCCCTGGAAAACCAAGGTTCCTTGTTCTTATTCGTTTTGCCTTTAACCCTGACAGGAACATACGAACTCTGCACTCTCAAAATGTCTCCTTCGAAGGCCTTCACCTTACCAATCGCATCCTTGCCAGGGAGCAACCTGTCCCAATCTACGCTTTTTAGATCCTTGCTGATTTCTTCAAATTTGTCCTTTATCGAGTTTAGAAATTCAACCCGAGGACAAGATCTGTCTTTATCCATGATCAAGCTGAAACTAATGACGTTATGATCGCTGGAACCAAAGTGTTCCCCTACACACAATTCCGTCACCTGCCCTATCTCAATTCCTAATAGGGGAACTAATATTGCATCCTCCCTAGTTGGTGCATCTATACTTTGATTTCGAAAACTTTACTGAACACATTTCACAAACTCTAACCCATCTGGACCTTTAACAGTATGGGGAGTCCCAATCAATGTGTGGAAAATTAAAATACCGTACAATCACAACTTTCTGTCTGCTTCAGATGTCTGCTATCTCTCTGCAGATTTGATCCTACAATTCTCGCTGAATATTGGGTGGTCTATAATACAACCCTATTAATGAGGTCATGCCTTTCCCATTTCTCAGCTCCACCCATATGGCCTCAGTAGACAAGCCGACTAATCTTTCCTGCCGAAGCACTGCTGTGATATTTTCCCTGACTAACAAAGCTACCCCTACCTTTCATCCTTTTGCCTCTATCACGCCTGCAACATCGGAACCCTGGAACATTGAGCTGCCAGTCCTGCCCCTCCTGCAGGCAAGTTTCAGTTACGGCTCTGATGTCATAATTCCATGTGTCAATCCAAACCCTCAACACACCTGTCTTTCGCACAATACTCCTTCCATTGAAGTATATACAGCTCAGAAGATTATTCCCACCAAACACATCCTTACTATTTATGACTTTGCATGAACTGCTATCATCAGTTATTTCTACCCCCATTCCAGTATCTACTCTGGCACACTGGTTCCCATCCCCTTGCAAATCTAGTTTAAATCGTCCCTAATAACAATAGGAAACCTTCCTGCTAGTTTATCGGTCCCCTTGTGGTTTTGGTGTATCTCGTCTCTCTTGTGTTGGTCCTACCTGCCCCAGAAGAGGTCCCAATGATCGAGAAATCTGAACACTTGCCCCCTAAACAAGTTTCTCAGGTACATGTTCTTCTGCCAGAGCATCCTACTCTTACCCTCACTGGTACGTGGCACAAGCATCCATCCGGAGATTACTACTCTCGAGGTCCTGTTATTGATCTTCCTACCAAGTTCTCTATACTCACTCTTCAGGGCCTCCTGACTCTTTCTACTTACGTTATTGGTACCGATGTGTTCCACGACATCTGAATGATCACCCTCCCACTGCAGAATGATGTGCACGCGATCAGAGACATCCCTGACCCTGGCACCCGGGAGGCAACTAACCATCTGGGAGTCTCTGTCACGACAACAAACTCTCCTGTCTGTACCACAGACTATGGAGTCTCCTATCATTACCGCTCTCCTCTTCTTCCCCCCTCCCTTCTGCACTGCAGAACCAGACCAGAGATCTGGCTGCAGCAGCTTGTCCCAGATAAGCTGTTCTGGAGGGGAATGGGTATACTAGTTCTGGAGGGGAATGGCCGCAGAGGAACCCTGAACTACCTGCCCTTTCCCCATCCCACGCCTGACAGGAACCCAGTTACATGTGCCCTGTACCTTAGGTGTCACTAACTCCTGGAAGCTACTATCTATAAACTTCTCAGTCTCCCGAATGATCCGGAGGTCTTCCAGCTCTAGCTCAAGGTCCCTAATGCAGTCTGTTAGGAGCTGCAGCTGGATGCGCTTCTTTCAGATATCGTTGTCAGGGAGACCTCCAGATCCTGCAAGAGGAGTATTCCAACATCCTGTCTGGCATATTCTCTAGTCTGATCAAAACAAAAAAGAAAAACAGGAACTTACCGGAACCTGTCTTGCACCTACGTTACAATAGCTGATTGTGACGGAATGAAGTACGAACTGAAAACGATCACCAGGGAGGGAATTGTTTCCTGGTTACAAATGAGAGCCGAGAAGGGATTGACCCAAGTATCAATATGTTTACCGGGAAGAAGTGGTGCGTGGATTTCCAATGGCGCCCGAGTTGGGATGAAGTACTGACCCTTCAGGCTATAGAGGAGGGAATTTCTCGTAACCAGGCCGCATCTGTACAAGCTGGAGTTGCGGACTGCTCAGGGTCGACCATTTAACCCCTTCTCACCGCCTCACCCCAACCCATTTACGCAATCTCACATTTAAGTATACAACTATCAAATCTCCTGTAGTGGGAAAGTTGTTGGAAGGCCTGAATGTATGAGCATTCCAATAAACAGAATTGAATAGATATAGCATTGTGTATTCACGGCAAACTTACAGAGGTTTTCGAGGAAGTTAAGAAATTGTTGAATGCATGAAGTATACGTTCTCTGCGTTCCAAGGAATAAAGACATAACCTATTCAATATTTCCTATTTACCCAGGTACTCCAATCGCGCCAACTTCCTTGTAAATCTTAATTGTATTCTTTAAACCGTGGTTACATATATCCTGAAGATAGGCCAAGAAAAATGCAGACAATATTTCAAATCAGGCCCACAAATGAGTTATATGACTTCAGCATAGCAACCCATATGCTCAGTACTTTGATTTATGAAGATCAGTGTGCTAAAAGCTTTCTGTACAACCCTAACTACCTATGTGGCCGTTTGCAATGAGTTTTGAAGTTGTCTTGATAAGGTCCTCTTCAACAACCAACACTGCCTTGCTTTCATCAACCTACTGATAATATACCTCTTAACATCCTCGAAAGCCTCTGTAAGTTTACCGTAAATACACAATGCTATATCTATTCAATTCTGTTTATTGGAATATCATACATTCAGACTTTCCAACAACTCTCCCACTGCAGATGTCTGGAGCACTGGACTGTAATTACCTGTCTAATTCTCTGAGCCTTTCGTAAGCAACCTACAATCTTCCGGTTGCTGACCTATGGCTAAGAGTAACTTAAATGACTATCTTAACATCAGAAAGTTGAACCGGTTCGATCTGATTTCAGCAGATGACCATAATGCACAATACTTCATATTAGGCCTAAGCCAAGTCTTGTCCAACTTGAAGATGACATTCTATCACCTGTACTTCGTACTTTGATTTATGATGGTCAATGTGCCAAAAGCTTCTTTCACGGCAATATTACCCATGACTCGTATTTTACTAGCTGCTCCATATTCGGCCACACATCACGGTACTATTCCCCACTATCTATCACACTCTCCATCTTGACATCATCAGCAAATTTGCTGATCCAGTTAAGCACGTTATCATCCAGACCATTGATATAGAAGCAAACAGTAAAGGAACCAGCACTGATCTCTGCGTTACTCCGTTAGTTACAGGTGTCCAGTTAGAGAGCAAACCATCTGCTACAACTTTCTGGTTGTTCTCACAAGGCCAATGTCTCATAAATTTACTACCTGATTTTCCAGAGCTGAGCGATTATACCTTGCGGGAAACTGTCAAATGTCTTGCAAAATTCCATGTCGACAACACCTTGTGATTTTCCTTCAACTCTCCTGTTAAGCTCTCTGACATGATTTACCACTAATGACTCTGAGTGGACTATCGCCAATCAGTGAATATCTGAAAAAGAATCTGACATATCCGGCCCGTTAAAATATCTTCCAACAACTTCCCCACTAACGACATCCGGTTTAAAGGACTACAGTTTCATGGATTATTTTTAGAGTTGCCCTTAAATAAACGAACAACATTAGCTATCCTCCAGTTCTATGGTTTAAGAATAATGTGCATATTCCAGCTAGAGGTCCTGCAAATTCTTCCTTTCACGGGGACCGAAGGAAAACCTTGACAGGTTCTGGGGAATTATCCACTCTAATCTGCCTCCGGGCAGCGAACGCCTTCTCCTCGGTCATGTGTGTGCAGTCCACGAAGATGATTCAGTTTTGCTTTCCTCAATAACCTCTATCAGTTTCCTGGATAAATACAGACGCAAAACATTAGGACTTTGGGCACCACATGTGGATTAGCTGTGGTCCCCTTTTCATCTTCCAGAAGACTAATTACTTCTCCAGAAATCCTTTTGCCCTTAAGCGAGGTGCAGTGTTGCTTAAGATTCAATTAGCACAAAATCATGTTTTCTTTCACCCTCCTGCTCACTTTCTTAAATGTTCTCTTGCATTTCCTACCCCCATTAAGCACAATATTGCTGGGGCAATTCACCTCAATTTTTGTTATTCACTTGGGCCTCTATATCCTTTGAAATTCCAGGATCCCGACAACTGTTGTACGTTTATATTTGCCCTTTATCCTGACGGGCCGGTATGGAATTTGTACTCTCAAAATTTCATTTTTGAAGACCTCCCACATACCATAGAAAACAGCATGTGCCAGAAAACATTTGGAAAATCCTTTCTGATACCAACAAGATTGTTTTTATTTCTCTCTAGTCTAATATCACAGCCCAAGATCCAGGCCCGTTTTTGCCTGTTTACATTCAAATTAATGGCCTGCGGACTACTGAATGCAAAGTGCTCCCCTATGCAAACTTCTGGCACCTGCCCTCTCTCGTTCCCTGTAAGAAGATCAAGAAGCTCATTTTGGGCTTTTATCTACTGCTTAAGAAAATATCCAGAAGTTCATTCACACCCTCTATTCCATCTGTTCCTTTCACACTATGGGTGTCCCAGTCAAAACATGCAAAGTTCAAACCAGCTGTTATAACAACCTTGTGGTTCCTAAAGTTGTCTGTGTTTTTTCTTCAAATCTGATCCACTAATTCTGTCGGACTGTTTGATGGTGTTTAATGCCCTGTAACAGACCCATCGTATCCCATCGCTCCAAAGCGATTGCCCTTCTCCATGGGCATAAAATTCTTGAATGATTGATTGAAATGATTTACCTTTATTGTAATTGTACATTGGTACAATGAAACTCTGTTTGGCTTCCTCTCAGGCAATTAAGTAAAACGGTTGATAAAAAACAAGAAAGTAATAGCAAAAAAGTATTAAATAGATAGGTAGCAGAAAATATGTTGTAGCAGCACCGTAATATCATAATAATGCACAAAATGCCGTTAGTGCAATTATTTGAGTCCTTGTATGTGCATGTGCGTGCTCACAGTTTCGGTCATTGTTCTGTGGGACTAGCGTGTTGGAGGCAAAAGCTCAGGGATAGAAGCTGCTCCTCAGTCTATTTGTTCTGGCTTTTAGTGTCCTGAACCTTTTGTTGGATGGCAGCGGGTCAAACAGGGAGTGGCCAGGATATGTAGCATCTCTGGTTAAGCTGATTGCCTTCCTCCTGAGTCTGCTGAAATAGATGGTGTCCAGTCCTGGGAGCTCCATCCTGACAATTCGCTGGGCCGCCTTCACCAGGCGATGCAGGTCTTGTCGTTCAGCGGCTGTGCAGCTGGCATACCACACACTGGCGCTATTTGTCAGGATGGTTTCAATTGTGCTTCTGTAGAAGATAAGCAACAGCTTTTGTGGGAATTTGGCCTGTTTTAGATTTCTGAGGAAGAAGAGTCTTTGTTGAGCCTTTTTACAAGCAGCAAGATGTCGGTGTCCATGTCAGCTGTGTTGACGACATAACTCCACGGAACTTTAAGTTTTCCAAACTTTCCACTACCTCTCCATGTGATTGGAGGGGGTGTGTACTCTGTCCTTTGATCTCCTGAAGTCAATGATCATCTTTTTTGTTTTATAAGTATTAAGGACCAGGTCGTTGTCCTTACACCACTCCGTCAGATGATCCACCTTGAGCCTGTAGGCTGTTTCATCCTCGTCCGAGATCAGTCCAACCACTGTGGTATAGTCCACAAATTCAGTTACGGAATTGGAGGTGTAGATGGCGGTACATTCCTATATGAAGAGTGTGTAGAGCATAGGGCTCAGCACACAGTCCTGCGGGTGCCTATTTTTAATAGGAGGGTGGTGGAGGTTCTGCTTACCAACTCAAACTTTCTGTGGTCGGTCTGTGAGTAAGTCCATGACCCATGACCACAGGGAGAAACCAAGGCCAAGACAGTTCAGTTTGCTGACCAGTTTATGGTGGATGACGGTATTAAATGCAGAACTGATGTCCACAAGTAATATCCTCACATACGTGTTCGGTTCCTCTAAGCGAGTCAAAGCAATATAGAGGGCTGTTCGGATAGCATCCTTTGTGGAGTTATTTGCCCGGTAGACAAACTGGTGTTTGTCCAGTTCAGGTGGGATTATAGCCTTAATGTGTGAGAGCACAAGTCTCTCAAAACACTTCATGGCTAAGGGCGTCAGCGCTACAGGGCGATAGTCATTCAGGCAACTCACAGCTGAATTTTTTCAATTCAATTCTTATTACTACGGTCTACACAGAACGTATTACTTGGTGAGTTCTCCAGTCCGGTCTGACTGTGATATTTTTGTTGACTAGTAACGCCACCACTCCTCATTCACCACTCCTCCCCACCCCCCACAGCTTCGTCTGAAACAACGGCTCGGCGAAATACTGATCTGGCAGTCCTGCACCTACTGCAACCGTCTCACTCATGTCTAAGCTAAAGTAATTCCACGTGCTTATTTATACCCTGTGCTCATTTGCCTTTCATACAAGGGATTCTTGCATTGAAATCTTTTCAAGTGAGGGAAGTAGTGGGCCCATGCTGGACATTTTCATTCCTGAGTTTGACTGTAGTGTTGACAACATCTGTTTCCACAACCTCTCTGCTCCCTGTTCCGGTGCAGTCCTGTTCCCATCCAGTTGCAGGTAAATTTTAACACTCACCCGTGCGCCCCGCCCCACCCCGCGAGCAGCATTAGCAAACCTTCCCGCTAGGATATCAGTCTCTTCTCATTTCTGTTGCAAACAACCTTCCTTGGAACCTACTCCAAGATCAACGTCAGGACTCCCTGAGCATAGTCCTCCATTTTAATTTCACTCACGCGCCTCCGAAATGCCCCTAATGTCTCAGCCCCGAACAGCAGCCCTGGCAAAGTAATGTTATTATCAGAGCTCATTCAATCCCTCGATCTCTCACACAGAGAATATCATTGCTTATTCAGTGTCCTGATAAGTTCATTGTTTGTCCAGTCACACGGTGGACACAGTGAAAACTGCATATCAGACCATGAGTCCGTAAAGCCACACCCATATCCCTGAAACCTCCTGATTTCTTGGTCTACGAGAGTCTAGGAAATACACACACTGCTCCCGCCTAACCCGTGGGATTCAGTTGGCTCTGCCAGACGTAACACCGCTTTCTGTGCATTCTGTGTAATTCGCTACACTGTTATAACTCAGTATCACGATATAACAGGCAGCACACCATACGATTAAAAGAATTATATTTATGAATGTTACTTAACTAAAGGGTCATTACGGAAAGTAAAAATAGGGAAGAAGGGCCCATAGTAATTAACTAGTCAAACGTACAGAAGTTGCAGATAATCTTGAACTTCTTTGCCACTCACGCTCCGGGCCCTCAGTCATCACCTTCCGATCGTCGCTCGCAAACCATTTCGAACAAACGGGTCTCTCTCTGGGTCCTGTCCGAGGACTTGTTCTCCCCAGCGTCTTCTCTCTTCGTCTCCTGCTGAACAAAAGACCCGAGCTCAGCTCGCACCGATGTCAGTACGCAACACAAAAACACACACCCCTCGTTGGACGGCTCAGGTTCCAAAGCATCCGAAATCTCTAAATTTCAATCAAACACTGCTTCTACCGAAAGACCATTACGTCCCAAGTGAAACCATTCGTATGGTGTTAAATCCCTCTTTATAAAAATACTCCTCAGCGCAATCACACTGTCAGTGATAAAGTCCAGTCATCACCGACCACAATGGCAGCGGATGACAGAAAACATTGATCATATATTTATTTCTCAGTGTCCGCTCTTTTGCAGCAAATAAAATTGCCACAACCTACATACTGCAGAACCAACACTTCAAATGTGCAACTATCAGTGATATTTATAGCACCCTGCACAGCGAGAGAGGTGTAAGGTGCCATGGACAGTATATCAGGTCAAAGTATTTTTATGGACTTGCTTGTATTTGCTCTACATTTCAGAGGAGATATTTACCAACGAGTGACCAAATTAATAGTAAAACATAATGGTATTGTCGCTTGGCTTTTGTAGTTATTTGCGGACAGATATCAGGAGTGACACGGCAGTTAGGGAGAAAAGTTGACCCTTTATTTTGTTATCATAGAATTGAACCATGTTTCCATTCTGAGTCACCGGCACATTCTGTAGGTTCTGATAAGGCAAGCCAGCGGTGGACATAGGAAGATCGAAACTTCACTGTCCTTGGCTGTACTTAAGGCAGAGATCGATAGGTTCTTGATTGGCATGGCATCAAATGTTACGGCGACAAGACAGGGAACTCGGGTTGAAGAGGAGGAGAAACAAAAGGATCAACCATGATTAAATGGTGGAGCAGAGTCCTTGGAGATTAGTGTTCAACCTTAAAGCACACGGTATTGGGGGTATGGTATTGATGTGGATAGAGAATGTTTGGCAGACAGGAAGCAAAGAGTGGGAATGAACCGGACCTCAACAGAATTGCAGGGAGTGAGTAGTGGGGTTACCGCAAATCTCAGTGCTGGGACCCCAGTTGTTTACAATATATATTAAAGATTTAGACAAGGGTAATAAACATCTCCAAGTTTGCGGATGACACGAAGGTGTGCAGTAGTGTTAGCTTTGAGGAGGATGCTACGGGGGGTGCAGGGTAACTTGGATAGATTAGGTGAGTGGGCAAATTCATGGCCGATGCAATTTATTGTGGATAAATGTGAGGTTATCCATTTTGCTAGCAAGAACAGGTAAACAGATTATTATCTGAATGTTGACGGATTAGGAAAAGGGGAGGTGCAAGGAGACCCGAGTGTCATTGTACTCCAGTCATTGAAGGTGGGCATGCAGGTACAACAGGCGGTGAAAAAGGCGAATGGTATGTTAGCATTTTCTTTGTGCAATGTCACTCCTATTAACTACTTAAGCCCTCGATCATCTCTGGCTGTCCAATCTCTCAATACCTCTTATTACATTATTCTTTTCTGTCAAGAAATCTATCATAGTCCTCCCCAGACTCAAAAACCAGCGATCCGTCATCGTTTCCTCACGTTTTTTTTCTCTTAATTTAGTAGCATTTCGGTAAATCTATTCTGCATAATCTTTAAAATTTCCTAATCCCAGTACAAGACCCTGTGTACTCCACTTATCATAGGTCTCCAACCAGGAAGGCAACCATTTGCTACGACTCACTGGCTTCATCCGTAATCCAAGTGCCTCAGCGAATGTAGTGCCTCATTTTCAAAGCCGAGAAATGAAAACTTCCATCCGGGACCTTGTAAAATGCCTTGCTAAGATCCATGTGGACGGCTACCACTGCCTTGCCCTCATTCACGTTCCTGTTAGCTTCCTTGACACGACATACCTCTTGCAAAGCATCGCTGAGTATCCTTAATCAGGCATTATCTATCCAAACACTCATTCTTCAGGTCCTTTAGAATATCTTCCAATGACCTTCTCACTGCTGATGTCAAACTCAGTGGACGATTGTTTCATGGATTATTTTAAAGACTCTCTAAACAATGGAACAGCTTTGGCTATCGCGCAATCCTGTGGCCGAAGGATGACTAACACACCTCTGCTATGGCTCCGGCAACTTCTGAGTCCCGTAGTGTCCGAGTGAACATCTTTACAGGCCCAAGGAATTTATCCACCCCCATTCGCCTCAAGGCAGCCGACACCTCCTTTCTCTAATCTGCATAGATTTTGTGAAAATGATGTCTTTATAGTCTCTGTTTCTAGAACCTTAGAACCATAGAACAATACATCACAGAGACAAGCCTTTTGCCCCTTTTTGGCTGTGCCGAAACATTTTTCTGCCTAGTCCCAGTGACCTGCAGCTGGGCCATAACCCTCAAACCCCCTCTCATCTATATACATGCCCACGTTTTTCTTAACTGTCGAAAGAGAGCCCGCATTCACCACTTCATCTGGCAGCTCATTCCACACTCCAACTACTCTCTGCGTGAGGAAGCCAGCCTATTTTTCCCTTTAAACTTCTCCCCCTTCACCCTTAACACATGACCACTTTTTTTTTCTCCCCTGATCTCAGTGGAAAAAGCCTGCTTTCATTTACTCTATCTATACCCATCATACACCTATACACCTCTATCAAATCACTCCTCATTCTCCTATTTCCAGGGAATAAAGTCTTAACCTATTCAACCTTTCTCAGTAACTCAGGTTCTCACGTCCCGGCAACATCCTTGTAAACCGTTTCTGCATTCTTTCAACCTTATTAACATCCTTCCAGTATTTAGGTGACCGAAACTGCACAACATACTCCACATAGGTATCACCAATATCTTTGATATATAAAGGCCAATATACCAAAAGTTCTTTTTACAACCCTATCTACATGAGACACCACTTTTAGGGTATTGTGCATCCGTACTCTATGATCCTTCTGTTCTACTGCAGTCCTTAGAGTCCTATCATTTACCTTCTACGTTCTACCTTGGTTTCACCTTCCGAACTACAATACCTCACACTTGTCCGCATTAATCTCCATCTGCCATTTTCAGTCTATTCCTCTAACTGTTCCAAATCCCTCCAATCTTTGTATCATCAGCAAAGGTGCTGATCCAATTTGCCACAGCATCATACAGATCATTGATATGGATGACAAATAACAATGGACCCAGCATTGATCCCTGTGGCACACCACTAGTTACAGGCCACCACTCAGAGTAGCAATCCTCAACTACTGCTCTCTGGCTTCTTCTATTAAGACAACGTCTAATCCAATTTACTACCCCTCCATGTATACCTAGCGATTGAATCTTCCTAACTAATCTCCCTTGCAGGACCTTGTCAAAGGCCGTACTGAAGTCCATGTATACAACATCCACTGCCTTCCATTCACCCATTTTCTTGGTAACATCCTCGAAAAACTCTAATAGATTGTTTAGACATAACCTACCCTGCACAATGCCATGCTGACTGTTTCTAATAAATCCCTGTTTATCCAAATACTTGCAGATCCCGTCTCTCAGTATTCCTTCCAATAATTTCCATACTTCCGGTGTCAAACTTACCGGCCTATAATTTCACGGTTTACATTTTGAGCCTTTTTTTAATCAACAGAACTTCATGAGCTATCCTCCAATCCTCCGGCACCTGCCCCGTGGATATCAACATTTTAAATATTTCTGCCAGGGCACCTGCAATTTCAACACTAGTCTCACTCAAGGTCTGAGGGAATACCCTGTCAGGTTCTGGGGATTTATCTACTCTGATTTGCCTCAAGACAGCAAGCACCTCCTCCTCTTTAATCTGTATAAGCTCCATGACCTCCCTACTTGTTTGCCTTGTTTCCATATAATCCATTCCAGTTTCCTTAGTAAGTACAGATGCAAAAAAAAAAACATTTAACATATCTCCTATTTCTTTTGGTTCCATATATAGTCGACCAGTCTGATCTTCAAGTGGACCACTTTTATCTCTTACTATCCTTTTGCTCTTAACAATCCTTTAGAAGCCCTTAGGATATTCCTTCACACTGTCTGGCAAAACAACCTCATGTCTTCTTTTAGCCGTCCTGATTTCTTTCTTAAGTATTTTCTTACGCGTTTTCTACTCCTCAAGCATCTTGTTTCCTTCCTGTTGCCTCTACATGTTATACAGCTCTCTCTTCTTCTTTAGCAGAGTTCCAGTATCCTTCGAGAACCAAGGTTCCTTATTCTTATTCATTTTGCCTTTAACCCTGACAGGAACATACAAACTCTGCACTCTCAAAAT
>JAUOBT010000649.1:858010-868342 GCA_032362145.1 Hypanus berthalutzae
GTTGTCTACAAATGGAGGAAACTCAGTACTGTTGCTACTCTCCCTAGGAGAGGGCATCCTGCAAAGATCACACCAAGAGCACAACGTGTAGTGCTGAAGGAGGGGATAAAGAACCCAAGGTTAACAGCAAAAGACCTATAAAAATCTCTAGAACATGCTAAAGTCTCTGTTCATGTGTCCACTATAAGAAAAACACTGAAGAATGGTGTTCATGGAGGAAACAACTGCTCCAAAATTGCCGCATGTCTCAAGCTTGCAGAAGACCACCTGGATGTTCCACATGCTCTGTGGATAGATGAGACAAAAGTTGAACATTTTGGCAAAAATGCACACCGCTATGTTTGGAGAAAAAAGGGGCACTGCACACCAACACCAAAACCTCATCCTAACAGTGAAGCATGGTGGAAGGAGCATCATGGTTTGGGGCTGCTTAGCTGCCTCAGGGCCTGGACGGCTTGCAATCGTTGAGGGAACAACGAATTCAAAATTGAATCAAGACATTTTACAAGAGAATGTCAGGATAGCAGTTTGTTACTTGAAGCTTAATGGAAGTTCGATGACACAACGAAACAATGATCGAAAACATTACGAGTAAATCAACAACAGAATGGTTTAAAAAGAAGAAAATTTGAGTTTTGTGTTGTCCAAGTCAAAGCCCAGACCTTAAACCAATTGGGATGCTGTGGCATGACCTGAAGAGAGCTGTTCATACAAGGTATCCCAGAAATATTGATGAACTGAAACAGTTTTGTACGGAGGAATGGTCTAAAATTCCTCCTTGCCATTGTGAAAGTCTGATGAGCTGTTAAAGAGACTTCTACTAGTTATTAAATATAAGGGCTCACATACTTTTTCCAGCGTGGACTGAAAGATTAAACAATGTGTTCAGTCAAGACATGATAAGTACAATTGTTTGTGTGTTATTAGTTTAGGTAGATTGTGTTTGTCTATTATTGTGTCTTAAATGAAAATCAAACCACATTTTATGTATAATTAATGCAGAAAACCAGGTAATTGCAAAAGGTTCACCAACTTTTTCTTGCAACTGTACATCAATGTAATTGAACTTAACAAATGACTAAGAAAATGAGAACCAGCAAGAAACTGAGAGCAGTGGGACGAGAGACACTCTTTCTTTTAGCTGTAAGGCTCCCATGTCAAAACACTGTGAACATTCCCAATCCAGTAAGAACTGAGATTAACAATGCAAGAATATTCTTACTTCACACATCTCACAGAAGGTACACCAGCTGATGCATAAAATTTAAAGTCTATTAGGATTGTAGAAGAGCTGTTACTCTTCACAGGTAGATACAGGTTAGCTCTCTTTGACTTGCCAATGCATAGAGGGGAAAAAAACATTCCACTCCTTAAAAAAAGCTGCAGGGGGATGAAAACTCAGCCAGCTCCATCATGGCGATTAGTCTCCCCATCATCTAGGACATCTTTGAAAGACAAAGCCTCAAAAAGAAAGCATCCATCATCACCGACTGTCAAACCCCAAAACACTGCTACCATCAAAGAGGTACAGGAGCCTGAAGATACATACTCAACATTTTAGGAACAGCTTCAGGAGCAGGGAGGTTCTACTGCAGTTGTACAAGGCCTTGGTGAGACCACACCTAGAATACCGTGTGCAGTTTTGGTGCCCTAATCTGAGGAAAGACAATCTTGCCATAGAGGGAGTACAAAGAAGGTTCACCAGATTGATTCCTGGGATGGCAGAAATTTCATATGAAGAAAGACTGGATCGACTGGGCTTATTCGTGCTGGAATTTTGAAGATTGACGTGGGATCTTACTGAAACGTATAAAAATCTAATGGGTTTGGACAGGCTAGATGCAGGAAGATTGTTCCCGATGTAGGGGAAGTCTAGAACGAGGGGTCACAGCATAAGAATGAAGGGAAGCCGTTTAGGACCGAGTTGAGGAGAAACTTTTTCACTCAGAGAGTAGTCAATCTGTTGAATTCTCTGCCACAGGAAACAGTTGCGGCCAGCTCATTGGCAATATTTAAGAGGGAGTTAGATATGGCCCTTGTGGCTAAAGCAATCGGGGGTATGGAGAGAAAGCAGGCACAAGGTTCTGAGTTGGATGACCATTATTATCATACTGAATGGCGGTGCAGGCTCGAAGGGTCGAATGGCCTGCTCCTGCCCCTGTTTTCTACGTTTCTATGTTTCTGTGTTTTCCAGCTCAGCGTGAATCTTGGAAATACACACATTGCTCCCGCCTAACCCGTGAGATTCAAGTAGCTCTGTGACCCCAAACTCCGCTTTCGTTCATGCTTTGTAATTGGCTACCCTGTTATAACTCAGTGTCATGATAAAACAGACAACACATTGCATACGTTTAAAGGAACGATATTCCTGTATATTACTTAACTAAAGGGTCATTAAGGCAAAGAAAGAAATAAAGAAAATGGCCCACGGCAATTAACCAGTCAAATGTACACGTTGGAATCTCATCTTGAACTTCTCTGTCGCTCACGCACTGAGACCTCGATCTGCGTGGAAGCTCACATCATCCGGTTGACGCACGCAAAACGTTTCGAACAAACGGGTATCTCACCGGGTCATGACCAAGGACTTGTTCTCCCCAGATTCTTCTCTCTTCGTCTCCTCCTGAACAAAAGGCCCCAGCTCACAATGAAGTCAGTACACAATAGAAAAACACATACCCTCACTGGACGTCTCACATTCCAAAGCATCCGAAATCTCTAAATTTCAACCAAACATTCTTTCTTCAGAAAGACCATAACGTTTAGCAGTGAACCCTTTCTGAGGATGTGAAATCCCTCTTTTTTACCATGCTCGTCAGCATAATTACACCGCCAACGATAATGCTGCGTCTTCACCGACCACATTGTCAGTGGATGTCAGAAAATATTGATCATGTATTTAGTGTCCGCTCTTTTGCAGCAAATAAAATTGCCACAACTTGCATACTGCAGAATCAATAATTCAAATGTGCAATTATCAATGATATTTATAGCGCCCGACATAGCGAGAGAGGTGTGAGGTGCTGTGGACAGTATCAGGTCAACGTATCATTATTGACTTGCTGAAACCTGCTCAACATTTCGGAGGAGATATTTACCAACGAGTGACCAAATTAACAGTAAAACATAACGATATTGTCGCTCGGCTTTTGTTGGTATTTGGACAGATATCAGGACCGACACGGCAGTTAGGGAGCAAAGTTCACCCTTTATTTTTTATCATCACATTGGACCATGTTTACATTCTGAGTCAATGGTAATTTTTTTTCATATATCTAAATAGAATTCGGTGCAGTCTATATTCAGTAGGTTCTGATAAGACAAACTAACGGTGGACAGAGGAAGGTCGAGACTTCATCGTCGTTGGCTGTATTAAAGTCAGGGATTCATAAGCTCTTGATTAGCATAGCATCAAAGGTTACGGGGACAAGACCACGAACTGGGATTGAAGTGGAAAAAACATAAAGATCAGCCATGACTAACTGGCGGAGCAGAGACGAAGGGCCAGAGGGCCGAATCCTGCTCCTATGACTGATGGTCTAACATGATTACACAACCGATATGTGTTTATCTGGTGCCCCGCATTACGAATGGGATAGTAATCATTATTCTGCAAATCCACGTGCACATGTAAAGATACATTTGATGTAGTTAACAATTGAGCAAGCATGTGCTGAATGCAGCCAATATGTTTTTTTTTGTTGTTGTTTCTACCAGTCGGTGTGGAACAACACGGAATGATCATTGCACATCACTAATCAGATTAATTGCCTTCAAATAAGATGTGGTTAAGATGTTTTTGTCGGTAAGTGCAGAGTTACAAAATGAATAAGATATATGTTTGTGTATAATAAAAACAGGGCATTTCTTCGAACAGGTTTTAAATGTTTTGTAAATATTGCTCGAATAGAGTAAACAT
The DNA here is from genome assembly GCA_032362145.1 of Hypanus berthalutzae. Classification (NCBI taxonomy): domain Eukaryota; kingdom Metazoa; phylum Chordata; class Chondrichthyes; order Myliobatiformes; family Dasyatidae; genus Hypanus; species Hypanus berthalutzae. Next base: position 861,930 of record JAUOBT010000649.1, read on the forward strand.
TGCAAGGAACACAGTAAAGCGTTCTCTGCAGATGGGCAGTAATATGAAGAACAGCCCAAGGAGTGTGCACAGAATCGCCACAAACCGCACTCATTGTCATTTGTCTGATCTACTGGAGAGTGAAGACCTGGATTGGGATTGGACGACAGCAGAAATGAAGCAGACAGTTTGAATGTACTATTCCATCCACAAAAATATAAAGGTCTGTGGTAATGGTTTTCCATTTAACAAACGTAATAGTCTGCTCTTTTACTAATGCTTCGCTGCCCACGCCACTGTTATCAGTGCTTCTCTGGAACCATCACTGAGCTGTAATTAATATATCACTGCTGGCCAGGATGATGGCGTCTTCACTAATCCGACTGATGATGTTGCAGCTTGTGCATCCTCAAGTGAGCAACGTGGTGATGTCGGGACGCAAACCATTCATTCACTGAAATACAATTTTCAGGCATCCACATTTTAAATTTCTCCTCTATGTACAAACCAGAGCTGGAAATTTATCAAATCCTTCACTGATCGTTGCAATCAACTGACAGCTGATATCGATGGTATCAAGAAACTGCAACCCACCATTATCTACATTACTGGACATAGGCCGTGTTGGTATTACTACCCTAAGCGATAGAGCAAACGTCCCAGGTCCATAATTAGTCCAGATGCTACTGTTCAGCAGCTGTACTGTTAAGCTCAAATGCAGAATCACTGCTTACCCCATTACTCGGCCTTAAATGTACATCTATCGCGGCCTTTTCGTTAAGACCGTTAAGTGCAGTTTGTTAGAATGCAGCTGCTGTTCATTCTCTGCAGATATTTTATTGCAATACACATGGAAAATTTATAAAATAAGCACCCATAGGGAAAACTTTTCCTGAAAGATCGGATGAAGTAGAGAAGAAAAGAAAAAAGAAATAATGTAATTTTCCTCAGTCGAGTGCAGGTTCTGGCAATGTTTCAAACTCTGAAAGAGGAAAGATTTTACTGGGGCTACAAGATCCAGAGCAACGCACAACATGCCGGATGAAGTCAGCAGGACAGGCAGCACATCTGGAAAAGAGTAAACAGTCAGTTTCTGTAACAAACATTTTTCCTGTAATTCTCTACGATTTCTATTCACATTTGTTCCTCTAAATCTCTGAGTGTATAGGGTGGTCTGTAATGCTCTGTAACACACCTATCATACACCGCCGTTCCAAAGCCAAAGTCCCTTTATCATGAGCATTCCTTACTTGTCACTGCGTTCAACCAGACCAGCATGGTGACATCTTCGTTAACTAGGAACGCCACCCCCCCCATCTATTCCCATCCTATCATCTATCCCCCATCACTGCTTCATCTTCAACAGTGGAACTGTGGAATCCTGAGCTACCAGTCCTGCTCACATTGCAACCCTCTCACTAATGGCGAAAATATAGTAAATCTACCTGCTCATTTATGACATGATCTCATCGGCTTTTTTACACAATACTTCTTACATTGAAGTATTTGCAGCTGAGTACATTAGTCGCACTAAGCTCAACAATTAATTTTGAAGTTCTGGCTAATCAAGAACATATTAACCTCCAATTGGATTTCAGTACTAAATCCAATAACTGGATTCCACAGTGGACTGATAAATAATACAGAGTTTTATCACTCTCAGGATGTAACAATGTTTAAAAATGAGAATGGTCTCTGACCGTTTGCGATTCTCCAGTCGATTTGCACTTTATATGCGATTTATGACAGTGCCAGTAGTCCGTTTGCATGTAAGCAGATAAAGTGAAAAAGGGAAACGAGAACGTGGAATGTAAACTTGTAGGGGGCATTAGAGGAAGTTGGAGATATCCATGTTCATACCATCAGGTCAGACGTAACCCACACGAAACAAAAGTTGTTGCTCCATCATCAGGAGAGTGACCTCATTGCTTCCATAGCTGGCACCGAAATGTGCGGTTAACCACTAGACACAGGCATCCCCTTAACACGGCAACCATCTTCCACTACTCTCTGCTTCCTGCCACTATGCCAATGTCTACTCCAATCTACTACTCCATCTTGAATGCAAAGATGATGGATTTTCTTGACATATTTGCCATGCGGGACTTTGATAAAGTCTCTTGAAAATGTCCAGTTAGACATCATCGATTCTCCTGGAAACATTCTTCTTTACTTCCTCAGGAAACGCTATAACATCGCGTTGGATTCACAAAACCATGCTGACTATCCCTAGTCAGTCCTGTCTATTAAAATACGCATACATACGGTGCTTCAAATCTTTCCCACTACTGATGTCAGGAGAACAGTAGGTTGATATCTGTGTCTTTTCCACATCCCTCGCTCATACCCTCTCTCTCAACCATGCACTCTCCTTTCCAGTCCGTGTCTCTCAATTTTCCCTCTCTCTGCGCTCTCTATCTCTATTTTTCTCTGCCTCCCTCTTCTCAGTCCAGCTCTCTATTCTCCTCTCTTCCTCCCACACACTCTTAGAACATGAGCTTCCCTTCCTCCAAACACCACTCCCTTTCCCCGCTCCATGCTCACCCATTCCCTCTCCTAATGATTCCTTCTTCCCCTCAACCTCACGTAAGCTTCATTTAATACGTTACTGGCAAAGAGATAGGCAGGCAATTGGCTGCATGTTTAAATGAATCGTGAATATATACTTTTAAACAACTGCAGTTTATTGGAGTCTGAGTTTATAATAAAATGCAGGTTCCCATCCTGAGGCATTTTCTTCGAAAGGGTAAATGTTATATTGCTCTTCCCTGCAGCAGAAATAGTTAATTGCAACGTTAAAGACAGTTTTCACAGGTGAATGAGAGGTTGAGTGGCTTTCATTTCAGCAGAAAGACCACTCCCTATTCTGACGAACATGCGGGCCAGGCTGTTGATTACACAAAGACACTCAAAAAATCTCACAGAACAACAACCGAAACTTTGTTAATCAATCAACGATATGGACTAGTTCTGCTTCATTTCTAATTTCACTAAAGGTTGCCAGGCAGAACGGTTGAACTCTTCTTAAATTGCACAGATTTTATCTGATCTGCTGCGTTCATCTAGCATGTATTGTGTTACCATAGTTACGAAACATTGGTGAGAGGGCGTGTGTGAGGGCAGTGGGTAGTTTGAAACAAATTCAAAGCATAACCACGCTGTCAGAACGTATTTGGAGAATTAAGCTGTGAACAATTTAACTTCTGATATTTGTTTTGGAGCTTAATCCAATCAAACGGTCCTCTGTTTTATGGATCAGAGATTAAGGAGCCAGATACTCATAGAAAAGTATAGTATGAAAACAGTCTCTTCGGCCCAACGCTCTCAACTGCATACTCTCTTCTGCCTGCACCGCGGTCATAGCTATCCGTACCCTGCTAGTCTAAGTCTGAAATAGTGCTTGTATGTACCAATTGTTCAGGCAGCTACTTTTACACTCTCCCAAACCTCTGCATGAAGAACTTTTACTTCATATTCCCACTAAACTTTTTACCTTCTACTCTTAACACTCGAGCTCTGATTTTAAGTCCACACAATCACACTGAAAATCTTTAAATGCATTTATTCTATCACTACCCCACAACTTTTGGTATCCCTCTGACAAATCAGCAGTCATTGTTCTTATTTCCAAGGAATAAATTCCGACCCTAGCTATTATTTCCTCATAACACAAGTCCTCTATTCCAGTCAACTTCTCAGTAATTTTTCTCTGTAATCTTTCCTTTATCGTTTCATGTCGGTAGGGAACCAACATGTACACAATGCTCTTAATTGGGCCTCAGCATTGCCTCATACAGGTTCAAACATGTTTCCCATCTCCTGTACTCAAAGTCTTAATTTATGAAAGCCAATGTGTTATCTCAGTGAAGCCCTAATTAATCCAGCAAAAGTTATTTCCATTTGTTTCCCAATGACGCTTGTATTATATACATTTTACTTTTGATATCACTCAGTACCTAACACATTTCAAAACCTCGCTCGCCGCCTCAGTCCTCTACCAAATCTGCCTCTTCTAAGGAGCTGGGTGAACTCATTTCCAACAATAGACTCCATCTCACCTGTTGCTTCTCCCCAATCTGAACCCCAACAACGTGTCCATCAATTCAAGAATCTCATTGGGTTTTCTGAGGCACAGACGAGTTTATTACGGCAAATGCGTAATTTTGGGGAAGTAATGTCTTTTCAAATAACCCTCAGAACACGTATTCAACAATTACTTTTTCATTAATAAAACATGAGCGCACATGATATGTCATTAAAAAATGGAAATGTTACTTTATTCCCTCAAGTGAATTGTGTACGGACTTTGGGAATTACTCTGGCACAAGAGCGGAAACTCCTGGGATCGAAGCAGATACTTTTAACTTATTTGGTCCCTTGGAATACCTTCCAATATCCTTCCCACTACTGTTGTCATGCTCACAGGACTATGATTTCATGGATTATTTTAGAGCCTTTCTTAAGCAGTGGAAGAACATTGGCCCTCCTGTCGTCCTCTGGTTTAAGCATCACAAACTGCTTACAGCATCGAAAGTTTTGCCTATTGACTTTGAAACTGAAGTCCTTCGGACCACCCGATGCAATCAGTTCTCTACACAAACTTCTGCCACCTACCCTCTCCCATTCTCTAAATGCAGATCAGGTATCTTTCGGGATATTTATCGACTGTTTATAAAAACCAGTACTCCATTTTGTCCTTTCTTTTTTACTGTGGGAGTACCAATTAAATCTTGAAAAATTAATCTCGCCTTATATTGTTATGAGTGATGAACAGACCTGATGGACAATGAGTGAAGGATTAACCATTCCCAACCCCCACCTCTGCGAGAACCACGAACTATGAATGTTTTTATGCTGAACATGAGACACGCCAGAAAGAGAAAAAACATCAAAAATATCAGCGACAGATAAGAGAGAGGGGAAAATTGCTGATTAAGTGTATTGTGACACCTTTTTTGAATTATTTACTGTCTCGCTGTAAGGACAATAGATTGCTCAATAACATTCCTCAGTGGACTGCAGGTGTGCCCTAATTTGATGGACATGGTCATTCAGGATTGATGGATAGCTGAGGCCCGTTGGTAGGGATAAAATGCAGGTCTGGAGAGACACCCTTCAGACACGCCAGAGGACACTGATCGTGTGTTGGAATCCACAGGAAAGGTGGGGGCTTCGAAGACCGAACCAGGAGGTCGGTCAGTAAGGCTATCAGTGAAAAAGCAGGGCCGGTGTGCGTGTCCACTCATGCCAGAGTGACGAGTCCTTCACAGAAGAACGGTCTAGCTGAAGGACGGAGAGGTCATAACTGAATGACCACAACAATACGACTGATTAAGAAAGCAAAGGAAGGTTTTGCTGCGGTAGCTGTTACAGCTCACTCGCTTGCTCTCTCTCTCTCTCTCTCCAAAGATTACAATACAACAACCATAACTACATCAGCACTCAAGAACTGTACTGAACTTTATACTTTCCTATGACAATTCATTTACCCCTAGACATCGATAGAGCTTGTTTATTATTGCTTATTATTATTCCTACTCGTTTAGGTTTATTACTGCTACCTTGTTTTATATGTATATTTGCATTGTTGATGTGGTTTTGCTTATTTTTATTAATAAACACCTTTAAATATAGTACCACCAGACTCCAATGGAAACTTCTTTCTCTGCTGGTTAAACGCCCAGTTACGGAGTACGTAACAATAAACTAAGTTATGTTTCTTGATGTTCTCTGAGTTCTCTCTTCGTCTATATTCCTCTAACTCCCTCGGACTGTAGACTGTGCATGGGCTATAAAGATCTGGAACATGAACATCAAACTCCATCGCTCCAAAGCCAAGGGCCCTTTAGCATCGGCATTCCTTGCTTGTTACTCCGTTCCACATAGAACGGCTCACGTAGTGAGTTTTCCAGTCCAACTTGACTGTGACAGTTTTCTTAACTATTAACGCAACAGCTCCTCATTCAATGCTTCCCCCTCCACTTTATCTTAACCAACAAAGCGGTAGACTACTCCGCTGGAGTCCTGCTCATACTCCAACCGTCTCACTAATGGCGAAAATATAGTAATTCCACGCGCTTATTCATGCCCTGGGCTCTTTTGCCTTACATAAAAAGCATTGTACTATCTGCAGCAGAGGACATTCTTCGAACCATGTTCAATATCTGAATTGCTGATTTTGTCTGAGGCCTTCACAGCTTCCACCTCCACAACCTCAACACCCTCTGATCCGCCGTAGTCTTGTTCCCATCATTTGTAAGTCTGAATTTACCCGCCCACCCCACCTCGAGCAGCACTAGCACAGCTCTCCGTTAAAGAAAATTAATACCTTCTGTAGAAGTAGTAGAGGCTAGTTCGGTTGTGTCATTTAAGGTAAAATTGGATAGGTATATGGACAGGAAAGGAGTGGAGGGTTATGGGCTGAGTGCGGGTAG
>JAUOBT010000649.1:2607424-2619916 GCA_032362145.1 Hypanus berthalutzae
AAGAGGAAAGTGTAGATAAAGAAAAAGTAAAATCAATAGATCCGAAGAAACGTAAGGGCCAAGTGCAGAAAAGTCAAGTGGATGAATGACAAAGATTACCAGCTTTTAAGGGCACAATCACTGAGAGGCACTTTATCTGAATATTTGAAACAAGGTCAGTGAATTAGTGGCACAAATCAGTACAAAGGGGTATGATTTAGTGGCCATTACAGAGACATAGTTGCCGCTTGGAGAGGATTTGGAATTAAATATCCAAGGATATCAGGCAATACGGAAGGATAGGCTGGAAGGTAAGGTAAGTGGGGTAGCACTCTTAATCAAGGATGAGATCAGGGCGACATAGATAGACGATGTAAGATCTAAGGAGCAGAATGTTGAATCCATCTGGGTAGAGATTAGGCACATAATAAATGGAAAAATTCACCGGTGGTAGTTATCTATAGGCTACCGAATAATCACATTAAGTGGCCGAGGCAATGAACAGGGAAATATCTGAGGCAAGTCAGAATGAAATAGCAGTTATCGTGTAAAGTTATCACATTGCACAGAGATTAGTTGAATCACGTTGGTGGAGTCAGACCTGAGGGGGACTTCACTGAAGTGTATACACGAGAGTTTTCTTGAACAGCGTGTTACTGAGCCTCCGTGGAAATGTGCTATCTTGGATTTGGTGCTGAGCACTGAAAAAGATAAAATTAGCCATCGTGTAGTTAGGGGTCGATTTGGAAAGCGTGCTGACAATATGACTGAATTGCTCATATAAATGGAGAGCGCAATAGTTCGATCTAAAACCAGTGTCCTATGCATCAGCACGGGCGCCTACAACGGAATGAGGGAGGAGCTGGATGGAGTAGACTGGCTACACAGGCTACGTTGTGATTCGTCGGAGGAACTCTGGAGAGCTTTCAAAAAAGAGAGTTTTCATGGTACTTAACAAAAATATATTCCAGTTAAAAGTAACGACGGTAAGGGTGGGGAGAGTCAGCTATGGATAACTCGGGAAATAAAGGAAGGCATCAAACTGAAGCTCGTGCGTACAAATTCGCCAAGAAAGACAAAACCCGGAAGACTAGGACAACTTTGTAAAACAACAAAGAACCACTAAGCGATCGAAAAAGAAAGGCAAGGTAGATTATGAACATAAAAGAGCATAAAGTATTAAAACGGATAGCAAAAGTTTTTTTTATTATAATGACTTGAAACGGAAAATTTAGCCCAATGTGAACGTAGGTGCCTTGGAGAGCGAGAAGGGGGAAGTGATATTCGGTGATGAGGAAATTGCCCGGACTTTGAATGACTATTTTGTGTCCATTTTCACAGTGGAGGACTCTTCTAAGATGCCGAAGAGAAATGATATGAATGCGACAGGAGGTGAGACGCTCGATGCAATAGCTAGCACTAAAGGGGAGTACTGAGCGAACTTGTGAGCTTAAAGATGGACAATTCCCATGGTCTTGACCGAACGTAGCCCAGGGTACTGAGAGAAATAGCTGAGGTTATAGCTGAAGCTTCGGTGATAATTTTCCGAAGTTCTCTGGACTCGGCAGTTCCCGACGACTGGAAGATTACGAATGTCACGCCCCAGTTCAAATAAAGGATGTACGCAAATGGCGGTTAACCAGAGACAAGCCAGTTTAACATCTCGGGCTGGAAAAATGCTTGAAGCTATCATTAAAGAAAAAAATAACCAGGCCTCTGGAAAGACATGGATCCGTCAGGCAGATGCAGCATGGATTCAGCAAAGTCAGGTCGTGTTTGACAAACTTACTGGAGGTGCTTTTTTTTCGTGGGTATATAACAAGCGCAGTGGACAGAGGGGAACGGATGGGCATTATTTATGTGGATTTCTAGAAGGCATTCGATAAGGTGCCGCATAAAATACTTACCCATTAGGTAAGGATGCATACAGTGGAGTTGATGCATTAGCGAGGCTTGAGGATTGGTTAACCAATAGAAAGCAGAGAGTTGGGGTGCATGGGTATTTCTCTGGTTGGCGATCTCTGGTGAGCAGTGTGGTACAGGGGTCGGTGCTGAGCCCGCAACTGATCAAATTATGCATTAACGATCAGGAAATGTGGAACGAGTGTAGTATATCTACGTTTGCTGATGACACTAAATTGAGTGGAAAGGTAAATTGTGCAGAGGCTACTGAGAGTCTGCAGAGGGATACAGATAGATTAATTAAGTGGGCAAGGGTCTGCCAGATGAAGTACAATATTGTTAAATGCGAGGTCATCCACTTTGGAAGGAGAAGTGGAAGATCGGATTATTATTTAAGCGGTAGATATCTTTATGACAAGGTTGAATAGATTTTTACATAGTAGTGGTATTAAGGGTGATGGGGGAAACGCTGGTAGGTGGAGATGAATCGATGGTCAGATCAGCCATGATCTTGTTGAATGGCGCAGCAGGATCGACGGGCAGATCACCCCAACCTCCCACCCCCCCCCCCGCTCCTATTCCTTATTCTCTTATGTTCATATCTTCTCATATCCCCTTCTAATTCTTCTCAACCCATTGTTAAATTCCTTCCTAGCGACACTGTGACTTTCCATAGCCCCGCCTTTCTTCCTCTTGTCGAGGTGCTCCAAATCTCCTGACAAACAGGGTTAGTTTACGCTACCATCAGTTCCGTGCTTCAATGAGACAAGCCTACACTGAATCCCATGCAAGTGATCCCAGGACAGCCTCCACATTTCTGTTGCGCATTTGCGTGAGTACAATCACTTCTCCATTTACATTCCCACCATACTTTGCACTCCACTAATTCGATACACTCCGTACAGTCTGCTCCTATCCCAGTGTAAGACTACAGTAAATATCGGGAAGTTGGGCTCTATCTTTCTGAAATGGTGACCCTCGGAGCGATCTGTCACCTGACCCGTTTCACTCTGTAGTTCTAGATCCACGATGGACTGCTTTTTAGTCCCCCTGTTGTCCCAGGTCTACTTCCTGGGCACAACAGAGAAATTCTATCATATCTAAAACTTTTTAACACACTAAAGCGCCAATGAAATTTAGGGCTGCTAAGTTGCTTGTGATAACGTCCCTGTTAATTTTGGACCTGTCTAAAATCTTTTCCGGATCAGTTCCTCGCTGTCTCTGTTTTTGTTTATGATGAGGTGGGGGGGCGGAGGGATCTGTATAGAATGCTCCCTAACGACCGATTCCTCCCTTCCTGCTTCTGAGTTCCGCTCACAATCTGACAATAGAAAACTTCTCCACGGTGTCGATCCTTTCTGCAATTGTGATACTGGAATACTATCCCTGTTTTGCAATGGCACTCCTTTTACTCTCGTTACCCGACTCTGTCCGCCTGAACACCGGAGAGTCCAGAAGCCATTCCTGCCCTTGTTTCTGTGACAGCTTCAACCTCTCTAACAATCACTCCAGCCCATTCAACGTTTGCGCGGTTTCCGACCTTAACCGTGTGAAGGATGCAAAATTTCGTGGAGTTTTCGATTTCAGGATTACCAGGCACATGGCTGTTTAACTTCATGACATACTTGCCAAAACTACTCATTTAAAAAACGGCTTTATTTGAAAAATATTCTCAATTGCCATTGGACGTGGTCGTTATCTACACAGACGGCCATTTAATGTTAACACATACTTCATTCCATTCTTCAGCTCTGTTCTGAATTTCCTCTGTGTCAGTGTATAGATACAAGTATTGGTGCACATGCTGAGGATTTGCAACATGTACCCAAATTGCTGTAGTATATATACCGGGGAACTCAAATATCTGTCCTGATAAAAATAGTTTTGCGCTTGCCACTTCAGAGAACGGGCTACATAGGGCATCCAGAATAGTATGAAATTAGCTGATATGGCAAACAACAAGATCATCGATTTTCGACGATTTTCCACCTCGGTATCCTTCTGATTATCACCGCTGCTCCGTAGTCCTCTGCGGACTCGATTTGCCTCAATGATATGCCTTACTGTTAACCCATTGAAGACAAGCATTAAGCCGATTGGTAGCAGGGGTGTTAAAATGCTGTCCAACAATTCGAAGATTTTCCAAGCGGGTAAAGTAGCGTATTCCTGTGTGAAGGCGCAACGCCACGGGATGTTGTCAATGATGGCGTAAGGTTCAATGGCAAAGTAAAACGGGACGCATTTCCCGCAGCTCAGTATAACCACGGTCACGATCACCACTGTTGCTGTCCTCTCGGTGCAGTATCGCTCCCGCAGCTTCGGACAGCATATTGCGATGAACCGATCGAAGGTAAAACTGACCGTAAACCAAACAGAAGAGTCCATCGTTACATTCCTAAGTACACCTGTCAGAGCGCAGACAGGAGTGATGAGCAGGGATCTGGAATAAATGTAGATATAGTTGGTCTGTTCCACTAAACCGACAACGATAACCACCGCCAGATCCGCTGTTGCCATTCCAACCAGGTAACGGGTGATGCATTTGGAGAGTCCGCATTTCCCTCGAGAGTGGATCACAATCGCTGTTAAATTAACTGCAAGAAATTAAGGGGTGAGTGAACAGAATTATCGTTAGTTGCAACTGTCTGAATATTCACCAACCTTCCGATTATCTGCAGCCTGTCTTTTATTTTATAAGTGAAACGCGGGCATCCATGGTGCGGGCTCCGTCGGTACACTCCGGTGGAGAACAGTAATGGACTGGGGAGGCAGTGGGCTGGCGACCGTTGAGAGCGAGGCATCTGATTTCCATGACTCACGTCCATCGCTCCATGAACAACACCAGATCCAACATTAGAGATGAAACATCTGAAAGGATTAAATGTACTGAGAACCGCATGAAATCAAAGAGACTTAAAGCATCGTTTATCATTTAATGACCTGTGGGAAAAGAGACCTGTGTTTTCATAATAGACTGGCCAGTCACTTCAGAAAGCTGTCACGTTGTTGGCTTAAGGCTGAAGTTGTCTGTATCGATAGAGACTCCGACATAGAAAAGCAAAGACCAACATCGCTTCAGAAAGCCGAGCAAGATGAAATTATGAGACTATGTCAGTGTCGCCTGCAAGGTAATTGACAAAAGAAAAAAAAAATCACATCGAAAAAATGTGGAAAATGAATCTTCCGTTGCGGAAACGCGATTCAGACGAGGGTATGGTTTGTGCTCAGTAAACTTCCGAACACTGCAGCGGAACAAAAGCCACCATTCAGGCAGTAACCAGCTCCAGTATCTTACCAGGGATACCGATCGCTACAAGTGCGGGGTAGAAAACGGCCGCGATGTAGCAAACAGCTGGGTATCCCATCATCCGTCAGGAGCAGCGCTCAGCGGTACGGAACGATCCTCCTGCTCATCTGGACCGGGGATCGGTTTTACAGAGTTATATGAGAGAGAGAGCAATTCCACAGAGACAATCAGTGTGGTTATCACATCAGTCACTTTAGGAACAAACAGCTACAAAAACACTGACATTAAAATGTTTTTCTCATCCTGTCACAGTGCCGTAAATTCGCCCTCTCAAGGGATGTTACAAGTTACTAACTTCAAAACAAAAGATAATACGAACGTCCCCAAGTTAATTTCCAAGACACCCGGCTTCAGCTGCTGAAATGGGACAGATTCCAATCAGTGTGGTTTCTAATTCAGGCTGTCTTCTTCAACAATCAACTTCAAACAGATTTATTTCCTCGCATTCGGCGGAGCAGAGTTGATTCTGAAATTGAGGGCAGGAGTTTAGCTTGGCAGGTGAAACGGAGTAAACTTCTTTATTGAAAGGAAAGATGGATTCATTCTTTTCTTCCGTTCGTTCCGGTCATTTCAAGCGATTTGAGTGCTGACAGTCACAGTGACGGCGGATGGCACAGATCACAATAAAACACACTGTACGTATGATCATCTCAACTTACAAGAGAGATCAGCAGTAATATTCCAGGGACATTTGACAGTAAAATGATACCCGCCCGCACATCATTAACTGTCGTTTGTGGACGGATTTATAAAGATTCTTTTCCAGCACACAAGTTCAGTATAAGGGAGTCCCTAACTAAAAGAACCTGACCTCTTTACCACACAACCGAGACGTGTGTCAAAGACATTAACCACAGCTGCCGCTTTTCTACCAGCTTTTCTCCATCCATTATCAGTCTGAGCCGAAGTAGAAACTAAAATCTGTGATCAATCCGAAATTTTCAGGCTATTATCTGCCTCGAAGACCGAATTAAACACCACAAAGTGGCAATACATCATTTTCGCTCGGAGATTGTGTGCTGACAATCCAAAGTGTTGATTATGTCCCCATGATACACTGCTGAGTCAACATAGTGTCATAAAGTGTGCGTTGGGAGTGGCTCCAAATGCATGACATAGACACTGATCTTCCGGGAACAGGAATAGGCATGAGAAGGAAGTGAGGAAGAAAGGACGCTGGACATGACACAGGTCCTGGACTAGACAAGGATTCCGGGCCCCGGCTAGGACTTGACGAGGATAGCGGAACCAGGAGTCTGGGCTTGGACTCCAAGCTAAAGACTGGGGAAGGACCGAGAACCTGGGTCTTAGCTCAGGCTCGGACTCCAGAACCAGGCCAGGAGAAGACGTAGCTACAGGACGAGGAGAGACAACAGGACGGGATGTGAGTCACCCGGACAGGGCAAGGGAACATCAGCACAGGGCGAGAGAATTCCAGAACCGAGCTGGCAAAGGTACCCCTGGGCTGGGCGAGGCACATGGACAAGACGGGAACACAAGGCCGTGGCTAGAACAAGACCGCAGAGCCTCGGACGAGGGACACAGGAACATGGAACACCGAGCCGGGACCCCTTCTTGGGTACAGGACGTAGAGCCGGGACAGAACACCAACACGACGCTAGGTAGCGGCAAATGGCCGGACCTACTTAGCGAAGGCGCGGACACAGACAAACAGGTCCAAACAGGGCGGGGGTCCAGACACAAGCAAGGCAAGGCAAGGCTCCAGGCAGAAAGGTGAAGGGAAAGGATACAGAGAGGGGGTTTGGACAGGAACAATCCAGCAGTCATGGACTGAATCCTAAAGCTATTTATGAAGCCAGCGCGAACAAGAATCAGCTGCCTCAATAGAAACTGGGGAAACCCGGATAACCTGGAATACGGAACTTGGACCGGAACATGAACCGGAATGCGGATTTCACGGATTGGACCATGACACACATTTTATTTTTCAGGTGAATATCTCACGTTGTCTCCCAATTTACATTCAGAGACATCAAACTAAAACAACTTGAATCTGGTTTAGCAGATAGTGGATGATTGATTCATTGACTGTGACAAGTGTTGGATTCATTGTCATTTGTCATTTATATTAATGATTTAAATGTCAACGGTTCAGAAACTTTGCGAACGACTCCAAGATTGAGGGTGTCCTGCACAGGTAGGATAGCCATCCGAACTTGTAGCGTGATCTTGACTGCTTGGGAAATTGATTGGAAAACGTGGCAGAATTTAACACAGGCAGAGTGAGCTGGTCTGTGTTGGGAGGAGAAATTAGAGCAGAGGAAGTCGGACATACTGAATGGTAGGACTTTATTGCGCAATATTTTTAAAAGGGATCTGGGACAGATGTATAATTCCAGGAAAGCGGCATCACAAGCAGATTGGTTCATACTGAGAGCTCAATTCACATTGGCTTTCACAATCACTTCACTGAGTACAGGTGTTGGGACGTTAAGCTGACGCTGTACAACACTTTGATGAGGCCGTAGATAGAATACTGTGCGCTGTTCTGGTCACCCTCTTACAGCTTATTACAACTAACAAGCTTCAAAGTGTGCAGCGATAGTTTGAAAGGGACAGTTCGGGAATTAAGGAGAAGGATTTTGAAAGTTTGAATAGATGATAAATTTGTTATCCCGAGAGCAGGAAAATGAGTGGATATATCAAAGTACACACGATTATGAGAATTGTGGACAGAGTGAATGAACGCATCATGTGAGTGAATCTACAACTAGAGTTCATAGGTTTTGGGGTGAAAGGCGAAATATGTAACAGAGATATGGGATTATTCCCTCAAGAGGGTCGAGCAAGTGTGGAAGGAACCGTCCGAGTCAGTAGTAGATGCGGTTTCAATTGTAACATTTAAATAAAGGTTGTGTAGATACGTGGATGAGAGACGGACGGAGGGTACCGATAAATGTGAGGAGGCGGAAGATCACAGCCGGATGGCCTGGATGTGTGGAAGTGCCTCTTTCACTGCAGTAATAATCTATGAATCTGTGACTCTATCCGTCCTATTTTCCCACTCACTCTTCTCCTTTGCCATTTCCACGCCACTCTAAGTATGTGCAAATCTGCGGGTGAAGCGGGTTTCTTCTCCGAATGGCGTCCAAGTTCCTATCGACTTACTGAAGATTTATTTTCCAGTAAAGTAGGGAAAATTCTATCCTAATCTTGTCCCGTGCCGTGTCTGAACAAAAGTAGGACATTTTAACTGGCGAGTCACAGAGCAAGTCCCCGCCGTGAATATCTGCCTCCTGTTGCGGGTCAATTTGAAAATCACTTTGCCAATCAACCTGGGATGTACTAGATTCCACCCTTATACACAATCCACAGATCCATTTGGATTGGAATACCTGGAATTATTTAGATGTTCATTCGCTATTTAAAAGGCATCGGTTTCTGAGGGTGACCATGAAGAGACGGTGTTTACAATGCGGTACCCCAATCTACACTGGGTCTCACCAATGTGGAGTCTGCCACACCGGGAGAACCGGATATAAGCATTTTCATGGTGGTTGGTGAAGGACAAGGATTAGGTACAGGTGCATAGATCATAAGGGAGGGATAGTGGAGAGGGATGTCGAAACTGATATCTGCGAAAGTGGAGAGTGGGGTAGGGGATGTGCATCGTCGAAAGATCCCATTGGAGACGGAGGCAGTTACAACGGATGGTGTACTCGTAGTGTGGTAAGTAACAACATGAAGAACCTTTTCCCACGTGTTGCGGGAGGATGAGCTGAAGGCAAATTCTCTAGAAAGTAAGGCATAGATCTCGAAAAATTCTCAGCCGTTTCCGGGAGATCATTTTGTTCAGTCAAGCGAAGGACAGGCAAATTTTGCGGTAAAATCGAGAGTGGAGCCTGCAAAATAATGGTGATCACACTCTGAAAATACAGGGAGACCACGCTAAAATTCCAGCGCGGGAGGATGGTTCAAAGGGAGGTGTCCGAGAAATTCGGGTCGAATTCATGTGCTAGAAAGTGTTGCTCTGTCAACTCTCCATAAATTCCAGGTGGTGTCTCTAAGTTGAATAATATGACTGTTATTGTCGGCATGTATTGATCTTGGACTGGTCAAATAAATATCGTAAACTTTATTATGCTGAAGATCATCAACTACAACCAGCATTAAATTACTAAATGCTCAGGGAAACATGGGTCTTCCACCTTCGAACGACGTATACATATTCTACATCTTCCCTGCCGAAAAAAACAGAATTTCCTTTCTTTAAGAGACAACTACTGTGTCTCCCGAATTTACAGTAAGAACTGGCACCTGTTTGGAGCTGACTGTTCATGTTATAAACATGATTCGTTCTTAAATTTGTTCAACATAAGCAGCTGAGCCATGGTAAAGAAAAGAAACTACAGGGAACCATATTTTCTCCAAGATCCTTAAAATATAATAAATTTTCATCAAAAAGAACGCTTGTAATAATCTTTAAGGGATAAAATATGTGGCTCAATTATTCAATGAATAAGAAAACAATAGTTTGCTGACGTGTTCGTTCAGTACCTCTCAGCTGATGCGCCAGAGGACATGATCACACAAATTGACTCTGTGGCTTTGGACTCCCGTCGATGAAAAAAAGCAAACAACCCGAGCTGGCTTGTTAGCTTGCAGACGTTCCCTTAACCAGCTTGGCAACATCATCAGTGCAACTTCATATGAACTGTTGATGATCTACGTGGTTCGTCTTTGATGTGTCCCGTTTGTTGCGGGTAGCTTCCTACCAGTCTGTCCAGTATAATTCTGGTCGCAGTTGACACATGGAATTTTGTAGATGGTGTTCGTTCTCTGCGTCTTGGGTCTTTTATACGAACAATGTAGATCACCAACATTTCATTCGAACTTGCACTGATGATGTTCCCTTGCTGGGTAACGAAACGTCTAGAAGCTAGCCAGCCAGTTCGGCGGATCCAGTTGCTCAAGAATGTATTGGGGTCCAGGTTTTTGAAATTATTGATTAGTTCTGAGGGAGGATGGTGTGAAATTCCTATCTGTGAACGATAAAGAGGCTCCTGATGTCTGCACCTTTGCTCTCCAGATGTTCCAGGGTTATGTGAAGAGCCAAAGAGACAGCACCTGCTGTGGAGTCTGAAAATAACTGGTGATGAAGCATATCAGCTCCTGTCGGAATGGTGATTTGAATTTGCCTAACGAGCACTTCATCACTGAGAATGTAAGTGCCACTGGGCGACAGACAGTTTATCAGGCTCCTCTTGGGCATCGGTAGTACTGAGAAGCAGGTGGGTACCATGCACTAGCGGAGCGAAAAGTTGAAGATATCCGTGAACACACCAGCCGGTTGGTCGGCAGAGTACCTCAGTCCCCGGTCAGGTACTCCGTCCGCACCGGATGCTTTCCTTGGATTCACTCTCTTGACGCAGCCCGAGTGTCATCGTCAGATCTATATATATATACGGTTTGTTCAATGTCCCTCTGAACCTAGAATCTACATCAGTGCCCATACCAATGTGGGGAGAGGTAGCTTTACCACTGCATCTACACACTGTTAATCAATCACTCATTTCCCGGGGTTATTAGCACTCCCAAGTAATGATGATTAAAGGACTCATTATTTGAGCCTTTTCAGGGCTACCCTCAAACCATTTTCCTGAAACAGTTAAAGTATTTCTCCAGGTAATTCATAAATCTTCTCCCGGATCATTGTAATAGGAGAGGAGATCATCAATATATTGAAGATTTGAAACTACCTACGTGTGTTCCAGTTTACATTACAGAAGATGGGAGAGGAGAAGATTACTCGAAGGTAGTAGCTGAAGCCACGTGGGTAGGAAAAGTAAAGTGCTGGAGAAAAAGGAATTGAATCAGAGTGCAGAGTGTATCATGGGAGAAAGGGAAGGGGAAGTAACACCAACAGGAGGTCATAAGCAGCTGTACAGAGTGAAAAATAGAAGAGGCCAGGCGGAGGAAGGGAGATTATTTCACCGAAAAGTGAAGATGATATTCACGCAGTCAAGTCGGAGGCAAACTAGATGGTGTTGCTTTTCCACCCTGACAATAGTCCCATCTTGTCACAAAAAGAGGCCAACAACCGATATGTGAGAAGAAGGCTGGGAATTGAGATTAAAACATTTGTTCATCGTTAAGTTCTGCTTTTGCCGGACTGAGCGCATATGATCGATGAAGCGGTCATCCAATTTATGACAATACTCACCAGTGCAGATGAGGCTGGATTGAGAGCAGTGTATCTTGCACTAAGCAAATAGGACTCAAAAGCATTTTCAAGTATTTTCCCATAATGATAACTTGTCTATATTCAGTTGTGAATAATTTACCAACAAGTCAACAAGGCGGAACTCAACAAGTCAGGGAGCATCTATGGGAAAAGAGCAAACAGTCGAAGTTCCGGGCTAAGGCCCTTCATCAGAACCGAAACGTCCACTGTTTACACTTTCCCATAGAGCCTGCCTGGCCTGTTGAGTTCCTCCAGCGTTGTGTGTCTACTGGTTTGAACTTCCAAACCCTCCAGATTTTCTCTTATTTGTGACATCCGAACACAGCAGACGTTTCATTGTTAATCTCATTGGCAAAGGTAATTGCAAAACATCCATATAAAATATGCATATTCACATTTTGTATTATTCTTTCAGATAAACGCGCATTATCCACAGGAAATAATGGATACAGGAATAACGAAAAAAAATACCGCATGCTGTTGTGAGAAGCATTTCAATGCAATCCACAACAACAGACACAAGATGCAGCTGGACCTCAGCAGGTCAGATACCAAAAATGGAAACAGACAAATTCACAACGTTTTTGGCCGAGACCTTTCCTCAAAACCGGAAAGAAACGTGGAAGATGGCAGGATATTTAATATATATATATTTTAAAAACTATGAATAAAGAGGCGGGCAAGGGGAAAGGAGGCTAGCTAGAAGGTAATTGGTGGAGCCAGTCGGACGGGAAAAATAAAGGGCTGGCGAAAACAGAAACTGACAGGAGCAGATCAGAGGAGAATGGGACAGAGGATGGGCGTCAGTGGAAGGAGATAAGCAGGGGAGAACAGGTAAGAGACCAGAGTTAGGAGGCGAGGAAGGGGGTCATGGATTTATTTTTAGCGGAAGGGGAAATCGATATTCATCCATTCAGGCGGAAGGCCATCGGGAATTGAGGGTGGGCACTTAACTATCACCATTACCCAACTCAGTGGTGTTCTCCCTGACAAATTCTCAATTCACATTTCACTCCTCCTGACATCCATCTCTCTCTCTCTCTCTCTCTCTCTCTCTCTCTCTCTCTCTCTCTCTCTCTCTCTCTCTCTCTCTCTCTCT
>JAUOBT010000649.1:2745181-2757470 GCA_032362145.1 Hypanus berthalutzae
TATCTCTACAGTTCTTTCATGCTCATCCCCTCCCTCCTTTTTCTTTCCTCTGATTGGTTCTCCACCTGGCGCCTCGAGCCCTTCCCCTCCTCTATCTTTATTACTGGGCTACGGCCCTCTCTTCCACCTCATTCGTGATGAAGAGTCTCGGCCCGAAACGTTGGCTACTCTTTTCTCACGGATGCTGACTGACCTGCTGAGTTCTTCCAGCGTTGTGTTCGTATTCTTTGATCCACAGCATCTGCAGTTGTATTTTTCGGTCTTGCGGTGCGTTGGCGAGGCTGAGTCCAGCGGTGTCGTGAAAGTCCACAGAGGGGGTATTCCCTTCTGCCACCTGCGTGGGATGACGAGTCTATCGGGACCCGGAGAACTTGTGGAAACTGTGTGGCGGTTTCTTTCGAACTGTTAGTATTTTTGGTCTATTTTTACTGTGCCTACCATCTGTTTTTTTAAAAATCCATTATGGTATTAATTCCTGTTAGGGGGAAGGGTAACCTGGCAAGTTTAGGGATCCTTGGTCAAGGAGAGATGTAGAGGTTCTGTAAGAAATAAAGGAAGCATACACTGGGTGTAAAAGGACAGGATCCGATGAATCACTTAATAACAAAATAAAGATTAAGAATACTGTTATGAGGGAAAGCAGGAGGACAATGCAGGTGATGGATCTGGAAGGTAAGGGAAATACCAAGAGGTTCCATAACTCAATTAAGAGTATAAGTACACTAGGGAGAGAGAGGCCCGACAGAGATCAGCAGTGTCCCTGTGCCTTGAGCCACAGGGAATGGGTGTGATCATGAATCAATTAATGAATATTCTACTTGGTGTTTACTGAGTACAATCTCATGGTTGCTTAAGAGATAATGGCATCTGGTGGAGCTGCTTTGGAGGACATTCATTTTACCAGCAAAAAGTTATTTGCAAATTTGAAGTCCATGAAGTTTGTTGAATCCTCAGGCCCTGAGCAACTCTTTTGTGGGAGGCAAGGGAAAACTGTGGAGGCCTTTCTGAAGATTTTTGCATCATCATTAGCCAGTGAGGGTTGTTCCAAAGACTGATGAGTGGCTAATGTCGTTCCATTGTTTAAAGAGCTCTAAAAATAAGCCAGGGTATAACCGGCCAGTCAGGCTGACATCAGTAGTGGGGAAATTATGGGAGGGGATTCTGAGGGACAGGAGCTACCAGCATTTTAATAGATGCAGACTGATTAGTAGGTGTCAATATGGCTTTGTGTGTGGGAAGTTGTGACTGATGAATCATTCAGAGATTTTTGAAGAGGCAAATTAAACTGTTTCTCAGAATAGAGGCTGGCGATTAGTGATGTGCTGGATCAGTAACGTAAACCATGCTGCTGATAGTGTGGAAGCTTATCATAGATTGCAAGGATATCCTGTTCAGTTGGGGAGATTACAAAACAGATACAAATGTGTGAGCGATTTCTGAACCCTGCTGAATGTTCTCTATTTCTGTCTAAATATGACCTAAATGCGATCCGATCTTTACGTAAGTCGTAACACTAGATAAAGAATAACAAATTAAGAAAAAAAAACACAAGAACGTTATACTCGTTCATTTATGTATTGAGAAAAATAACCATGGAGTCCATAGTTCATTGGAAGCTGTGACAGTGTAACCTGAGTGGTGAAGAAATCCTCTGGCATTAATCCTTCATCAGTCAGGGCACTGAATACAAGCGTCGGGATGTATTGTTACAACTGTACAATATATTGATGATACTGTAATTGCATTGTTCCCCAGCAACTGAAAGGATGTGATTGACACTGTTTTACAAGGAGAGCATGGAAATCCTGGGCCTGTGTTCCCAGAAATTTGGAAAGCTGAGTGTGGAGCGTATACAGATGTATAACCTACTGAGGGATATGGTTGATACGATTAATGGCTGCAGTCTTTTTCGGAATAGAGGCCATCTGAAACTAGATGGAGTAGTTCAGCGGTGAGATGAGAATGAGTTAAGGAAATATAGAGAGCTGCGTTCTCGCACAAAGGTGGTCAGTCCATGGAATGAGCTGTTAGTGGAAGGTGTGGATGTGAGTATATTTACAATGCAGAATCTCTCTCGGGCTTCCAGCCTTCATTCCGAGAAACAGTTTTATTAATCTCCAAAAATCTCTGAAAGATACATCAACCGCAACTTCCCACAAAAGAAACCTTGCAGGCCCTTGGTAATCAGACTCTGTCCATCAAAATACTGGTTGGTCCTGTTCAGCAGAAACCCCGAGTAGACCCATCCTCGCTAATGCACTGTAACCCTGCAAATCACTGCTCTCTGGAAATATGAATGTCCTCCAAAACAACTCCACTAATTTTCATTATCCACTGAGAAAACATGACACTGAATTTGGATAACACCAAGTCAGAATATTCCTTAATTAAATCATGAGCTTGTATTCATTAACTCTCGGACAAGGAGGCAGATCGCTTCAGAACGCCTTTCTTGTAGCATGATATCACGGAGAGCCCAGCCTCCTAAAACCGAAGGTCCGAGACTCTGTCCGACGATTGGTCACGCTCATATTTATAACCCAAGTATAAGAGAAAAACGCATAATCTGAAAGGGGAACGTCAATGGCAATTCAGCTGAGTAGCAAAGTTGCAGGATATGTCCTTGAGCAATTACACGTTTACTTCAGTGTTCAATGCTCAGAAGAGTATATCAGACATTTTAGAAGAGTGTATCAAGCATGTGATGATTCTTTGAGCCAAATACAAACATGGTTATTTTAATCAGCCTGACTGAAGGCACATTGTCAGCAGCACAGAGTACATTAGTCACAGTAGACTTTGACTTTACTTTTAAAGATCATTAACCCTTCCTTGCTCAATACAGTGTCAGCTCTGGGTATTTTCTTCCACGGTTCCCACCGTATTAGTCTTCTAGATCAACATTTATTTCTTGGTTATCTCCTCATCCTCCTCCTCGCCATCGCAGGCCTCGGGGACGGATCTTTCTCTCGCAGGATACACCTTTTTTCCCCACCTGTGCTCTTCGCTAGCGGTGACCGTTACTATTCGAGGCATCGTAGGGATACTTTCAGACCCTCCCAGGGCCCTCTTTATTATCTGACTGCTGCACACCCTTCGTACACCACACATACAACATCCTATAATGTGACTGCCACTATGATTAACCCATGCAGGATCCAGCCTCCCCAGCATCCAACCAACTTGTTCCATTAGTAAAATTTCACATCTGGCTTTTTATTTCCTTTACCTTCTTCACCTTTTCTCATACGTGCTGGTTCAAGTTAGTAACGCTCTCGGAGACTTCAGGGATGTACGTACAACGCTCTTTCCCTATAAGGGCACAAGTGCCCCCTTTCTCGTCTAGATGGAGATCTGGGGCCTTCCTGATGGCAATCACTTCAGTAGTAATTCCATATTTCTGGGTCTGCGTGTCTTCCAGACTGTCGGAGGTATTGTTAGCCATCTCCTCTAGGGTGGCCGCTGATTTAATTATTTCGGTAGCCGTCTGTCTCAGCCCATAACTGGGAAACATTATCATCCCTGATCGTTATGATTCGGTCATACCTCTCTTTGCTTTGATTTGCTATCTCAATGGGGGTGTTCGTTGGGATGATCTATAATCCTCAGATGGGGTACCAAGTAGGCTAGATAACAACCTCCACTCCATCCCTTCCGGGAGGTGGGAGTACTCATTTAGCCTCTATCCTTGCGAACCCTCTTGAGGGTAGGGCTGTTCTCCAGGCAGCCAGGGATAGGCTCCATTCCCACACACCGACTAGGTGCCATTCGCAGCCCACCATGCCTTTCAGAGGTAAAAGTGACTACGTGGGTACAAGTGCTTTTCCCCACTTGATATGGGGCACTGACATCATGATTACAATGACAGGTAGCATCAACCGGTAGAGGAGGAGGTGAGACGGTCAGTCCAGGTCCCAGCAATGTATAATTCTTCGGGAGAGGCCTAAGATGTCATTCCTCAAAACAGAAGAGATAGCAGGAAACCTGGCCTGAATGTTTAGGGGAGCCCGGCTGGCAACACTCCCTCTTCCGAGTTGTATTTCTTTCCATCCATCAGAAGGACCAAGTTTCACTCACAGCGACGAGTATAACCGTTACAGGCATCATAGTTTTCCCGTTCTCTGGCACGTCGACACAATACCAATACGCTCTCGTTCCTGTCTGCCCTGCAAAAACATTGCACTGAGATAGGAAAGTATTGCGGTGAACCCCACACCCAACTTGAAGCAACCCCACCAGGCACATCAGCCCTTCCACCAAAGTCATGTTTTTTGTTAGAAGTTCGGTGAGATGGTTTCAGGTTTTGCTGGCTTCATTTCCGGTGGACGGTGCCGTTTACACCTCGCCGTATGGACCCAGTCTTCGTTTCCGTCTACCGTGAGGGCAGTTCGTGTGGTCAATAACACAGTATACGGTCCCTACGACCTCGGAGAGAAAGAATCAATGTCTAAGCTTTTACATACACGTTATCTCCTGAGCAAAATGAGTGCATAGGGGTACTCCTTAAAGGGCATGAGCCTGTCTCATTTTCACATTTAGCTCAGAAGCCTGCTTACACCTGGCCTGTGCATAGGTCAATGGTTGTTCATCGTTTCAAATCAGGGTCAGTTTTCCCGCGCGCACCGTTGTAACCCCTGTAGTCACTGGACGTCGCATGAGAGCCTCTTGGGGCGTCAATACAATGGACCTGTTTTTCCTGTTCCGTAAGGCATACAATACTGCAGGGAGAGCCTCTGGCAGGTGTAAATTATTATCCTGACACACCTCAGAAAAAGCGTTCTTCAACTCCCCAGTTACCCTTTCCACTATTCCTGACGATTGAGGCTGGTAGGGAATATGCAATTTTGGAACCCCATGGCTTGCACCAAGTCTACTATCTTTCCCGTGAAATGGGTACCCCTATCACTATTCATCCCCATGGGTATTCCACATCTGGGTATTATTTCCTTCCACAGTATTTTCACTACTGTCCTAGCATCATCACTTCGAGTAGGGTAGGCTTCCACCCATCGGTTGAACATGTCCACTATTATAAGCATGTACTCGTATCCCGAGACTGGGGACATGTGCTGATTTTGATTTCTATTTGCATATTTTCAAAGGGCAATTTAGTCATCGGAAAGTGATCATACAAGGCTCCACACTTCCCCGGATGGTATTGTTGACAGACGGGACAAGATCGCATGAACTTTTGAATGATCGGTGTTATCCCAGGAGCATACCTTTGTTGGTCAATCGCATGTTGCTTCCCTCCTTTGTCCATGTGCGCCTGCGCATTAACTGGGGGGCATATGGGCAACAACAGGCTTCCAGAACAGACTACATGCCCGTCTGGATGGAACTGAAACCCATCTTTGTCCTGGCACTGCACTTGCTCCCAGCTGCGTCTCTCTCGCGCAGTGGCATTTTGTTGTGCTCGTTGTACTTCAACAGGTGCCAACATAGGGACAGGGGTTTGCTTGAGGGCACAAAAGGAATGCGACATTGGTTCTTGAGTAGCGGCCACTCGTTTGGCAACCTCATCTGCTCGAGCGTTTCCTTGAGAGCCCTTATCGTTGGCCTTTCTGTGGGCCTCGCACTTAATGATAGCTAACTGGGTTGGTAGCTGAATGGCTTCCAGTAGATTTAGTACTAGTTGGGAGTGTTTGGTGGCTTTTCCGGACGAGGGGATGAACCCTCTGTTTTTCCATATTCGTCCGAAATCATGCGCTGCACCGAATGAATAGCGTGAGTCTGTGTATTTGTTGGCTGATTTCCCTTTCGCCAATATGCAGGCCCGTGTCCAGTAGAAAAGCTCGGCTGCTTGTGCTGAAGTACCTTGGGGCAGGGCGAAGGCTTCCACAACCTGATGTGGGTCCACCGCAGCGTAGCCGGCCAGAAGCAGATCATCTCGAGATCCGTCAGTAAAGAACATCAGATCAGGATTCGGCAAGGGGTCAGGGCGCAAATCCACCCTCGGGGAGCTGGAGTGTCGGACCGTCACCATCAGTCGTGGCCGTAGTCTTCCATCGGCTCCTGAACGAAGGTGGCTGGGTTGACCGCCGGCGAACGTTGGTAAGAGCAATTGACGTGTGACAGGAGGATCAGCTCGTAGCCCGTGAGGCGGGAGGCAGAGAAATTCTGAGTGGCTGCAGAGTTTAAGAGCAGCATGACAGCATGGGTCACTCGCAATTCGCACGGGTGGTCGAGAACCAGCGGCAAGGACATCTCTAACGTGATGGCGGCAGGAAGGCATCTCATCTTCTGTCCCTGATAAACGGACGCCTTTTATTGATAGTCGGAATCAACTTGTCAGGTGCACCATGCCGTGCAATTCAATCGATTGAGATATTGCATCACTTGCAGCAGTGCCCGTACCACCTCTACAAGGGGCGACGGCGTCGTATTGTCTAACTCCTGCTTCACGCGGCATATTTTACAGTGAAAGGGTTGCCAGACAGCTGACAACAATACAGTATGGGTTCGGTTTTACTCGGGAACGTATGGAGCAGCGAGACTAACTGATGGGTACGAGGCGCTGGGTATGTTCATACACATACCTTGAGGAGAGCGATAAATGGTAGCTCCCAGCTTGCTGAGTGCTTGTCTTCCTAACAAAGGCAAAGGAGTAGTTTCAGACACTATCACAGCTTCCTCTATAGTGTTGTCCCCCAACGATAGGGTGACATTTTTCAACACAGTTTCTGATAACCTGCTGCTCGCACGGTTACCACCCTGTTATGACTCAAGGGTAATCCCAGGGAGGAAGGTACACAGGTCGGGGTGGCTCCGGTATCCACCAAGGCTCGTAAATGGCTGTCTCCTATTTTTACTGTTACGATAGGTTGCGTTTCGGAGGCTTGGGAAAGTAATATTTCTGCGTCCCCTCCTGAGTACCCCTATTCTGAGGAGAATGAGTGATTATAGTTAAAGGAGCGGCCCTCCCTTTTATTGGCACCTGTTGCTCGGGGAGGTTCCCTAGGAGGGGTATTTCGACTCTTCCTACCCAGTGATCCTTCCTCCCGCACTTGCGGCATATATCATGGGACTTGTCTCTTCTATCGTCTCTGCTATTATCTCTGCCATTTTTTCCCATTCCTGTCCTGCCTGTAAAACTGCTTCTACGGTGGTTTAGGTGGATCGCGTGGCCCCACAAAGAGTCCATCTCTATCCATGTTCACTAGTGTGATAACTATCTCAGGCCAGGGCATGGTTTGCCAGTTTAGATAATGCATCATAAAAATCTGCCCCTGCAGGGGATGTATTAAATTGAGGAGGTTCAGCGGAACCTCTGCGTATTCTTCCCACGTGATCGTAAACCTTGCTATGAAATCCGGAGGCCCCTCATCCTTCCGTTGCAGACAAAAAGTAATTTCCCCCATGTCCCGGTGGCGCTAGGCTGCTCTCATGAAGGCTTCTTTCCCCCTGTGTTCGCGAGAGATTCATTGCCGTCCTGATAACCGTCAGGTCGGCAATCACAATTCTCCACGGGAATTGTGCAGTGTCTTTCAGCGCAGCCGTAAACACATTTTAATAGAGTCCGCAAAGCGCCCGGGAGTAGTTCATAAATCTCACACATTTGTTCCAGCCATTCGAGAAATGCAGCTGGTCTTTTTACTGTGTTGGGTGCCTCCGCTGCCATGGCCCGAGCCTGGGCTGTGGTCCATGGTTTCAGGTTGGAGGTTTTTCCACTCGTTATTGTCGGTGCTTGGTGAGCTGCACGGGAAGTGGATGAGTCAGGCGAGCGCGGTTCCGCCTTGCTCCGGGTCTGCACAGGCCATCTGGGTACCCTATCTGCAGGAGCTCCTCTTACAGCTGCCGGTTCTGGTGGACCCTCCTGAACATCGGCCGCGGGTACCAGCGGTTCCGTGGCCCGGTTCTGCTGTCGCCAAGCAGTAACCATCTCTATTATTTCATTCGTCATTTCGCCTGGTCCGATATTGGGACCGTGATCCCACCGCTCTGATACTATCTATGGTATCTGGGGGTGCAGAGGAACGGGGGTTAGGGTCTTTGGATGAGGCATAGCAGGATAGGGTGGTAGAGCAACGGGGGGTGCCGTCGAAGGGGCAGCCTTCCCTGGTGTCTTTTCCTTATTCTTCTGTTTTGGGTGTTGGTTCATCTTTGCCACCTCGATACATTTCTGAAAGCAGCCCTGCATATACCAGAAGTCCCAGTTAGGGTCTCCGTTCCCGTTAGTTACTTTGTCCCACCAGGTTTGTATTAATGGAATCTTAAAGGATCCCATACGGCCAATCTCCCTGCGAACGGCCATACAGGTCGCTGCTGAAAGTTACTGCATATCGATCATCTCCAGTTTCTGTTATGACGGTGTCACCTGGGGGATCCCGGGGGCCAGCGCGTCTCCTAACTTTGTCGGGCTTTCTTTACCGTTGTTATTAGTTTGTTGGTCCTTTTGCGAGTTCTCAGGACTCCCGGCGCCTTTATTCCTTCGGCAGGAGCATCTTTTGCCGCTCGACTGCTGACACCTTCCATCGTTCTGTGGAGAGAACAGACTTACGCTGCGCGTTCAGAAATAAAACAATTTACAGTGCTCACCGGTGTAAAGGAATTCCATGAGAGGTCCCTCCGTATCCTCTATTCTTCTGTAGCTACCTCTTGAGTTCCCCCTTCAGCTAGGACTGTCATCCCTCCTTTCAGCTAGGGCCTCTACTGACAGCCCCCCTTTCAGCTAGGGCATCAGAAAATCTACGGCCGTCCCCCTTTCAGCTAGGACGCCAGTGCCTTTCCTAACTTGGAAAGTCACCTTTTTCCGCTCGAGTTCTTTTTGTGATCCTGCTAAGCCGTCTGCCTCGTTAGTCCTTCCCAACTTGAAAGGGTGTGGAGCGTTTTATGAGGATCCCATCTTCGTCGCCATTTGTTGTTGTGGAAAAAAGAACTAACACTCGGACCCGGAGGGAGATCGCTTCAGAACGCCTTTATTGTAGCATGGTATAATGGAGAGCTCAATACCCTAAAAGCGGAGTTCCGAGACTCTGTCTGACAATGGGTCACGCTCTTATTTATATCCCACGCATACGAGAGAAAAGCCAGTAAATCAGAAGGAGGAACTTCAATGGCAGTTCTGCAGAATAGCAAAGTTGCGGGGTATGTCCTTGAGCAGTTACACGTTTACTTCAGTGTTAATTTCTCAAAAGAGTATATCAGACAGGCTAAAGCAGTATATCAGACATGTGATCATTATTAGAACGAAGAAGTACAAACATAGTTATATTAATCATCCTGACTGAAAGGCACAATGTCAACAGCACACAGTACATTAGTCACAGTGGATTGTACATTTGAAGACCATTAACCCTTCCTTGCCCAATACAGTGTCAGCTCTGGGTATTTCCTTCCACACAGAGACAGGTTATCAAATAAACATATTTTACAAAGTCAAGCCACTGACTCTCAGAGTTAACTTGATGATACCTCCTGCCACACGGACCCTCGTACAAGTGCCATTCCATGCTATCACTTCCTTGGATCCGAATTTCCCCTCAAGACATTTTACAATAAACGGAGATTCCCTTCCACTACGATCGATGCTGCCATCACCATTCTCTGTTGCACTTCCCGCAGGTAACATCACCCCATCCCACCTAGATGAATAAAGGAGATTAGGTCTCGTTGTCCTCAGGTAACACGCCACGAGACCTAATATATAATGTAATATAATATAGCTATAATATCCTCCTGGTTAAAAGGAATATTGGAATCAATAAAAATAGAAACACCTCTAATTTTACTTTGATAATTTGCATGAAACTGAGGATCCTTCCAAAATTTAAAAAATCGATTTTTATCACATAACCTGATATGCCTCTCTTGTGCAAAGATTATATATGTTGGAATCGATTAATATCTTTAAATGCTTTATTGCACTTAATGGGATAATTCAAACCACGAACATTCCAACCTAAAACATTTAACTGTTTAAATATCATCAGGAGTCTTTATATCAAAACAAAAAAATAGTTAGACACATATCAAGATAAGGTAGTCGAGAATGGCGGAGATAAACAGCAATAATAATAATTTGCGTACACTCCATAATTCCATAATGGGGATAAAAATAAGAAATGATAAAGGGAAAAATACCACCCAACCTAAAAAAGCCCAGAAATAAGTCGATATGAATCGACGCAAGCCCAAAAAGATGCATGAAAAGCAATTATGAAGACCACCTGCCTGAATAAAAGATAAAAATGAAAAAAGTAATCTCTATCTCCCTCTTCCGGATACAGAACTCATTACAGTCGACATACAGTTCATTATAACTGAGCTAATGAAAACAGTTATTAGAGATGACCTTCGGTTATGAAAATAACCTTCATAATATTAGATAAGGAATAAAACCACATCCAAAAAAAATCTTGAAATATTTGCTCAGAAGAAATACAATCGCTATCTTTAAAATATCAAATCTATCTTTAAAACGTAAAGAAACCCGGATAATCACTTAGAAATTCTTAACAAAAGCATACGAAGCAATAAAAAAACCATTAGTTCATTGAAATGCTGCACAGAGAGAAAAAAAATTGGAGATGGTTCAAAGTTATCTACAGTTTTACTACAGTTCCTTCGCTGTGACTTTTGAGGTTAAGACGATCCAAACCAGTCTATTTCAGAGGTAGAAGTACATTTTAAGATAAAGACTTTCTTTTGCCATCAACTCTTCCGATTTCATCACTCCTTACGTCGCGAAACAATCAAACAGTTGTAAATCCTTCAAACTTCAGGCTTCTGACTCGTTGGGGAGAAAATTAATAAAAATACGAACACCAGAATGTTTGACGAAAAGTCTTAATTTAGCGGGGCATTGAAGAGATGTCCTTGATAAGCCGCACACATAACAGCAGCGAATCCAGAACGTTTCTGAACAATTTCACGTGGAAAATCTTCGAAGAAGCGAATCTCAGAGCCTTGAAACTGAAACGACCTTTGTTTTCCAGCAAGCTTAATAATGCGGTCTTTGTCTCTGAAACGAAGAAAACGCACAACCACATGCCGGTTTTTACCTTGACCCAAGGAATTTCAGGAGCCGATTCTATGAGCCATTTCGATCTCCGGGGGTTGTAGGCAAGCCTCCGGAAATAAAGATTGAAACATGTTGGCAAAATAATCCAGTGTGTCGGCGGATTCTGATTTCTCTTTTTATCCAACAATTCGAATATTGTTCCGACGACAGCGAGCCTCCAAATCCACGATCCTTTGTTGAGCCTTTTCCAAACGAGATGGATGTTCAGTCGCATTTCGACTAATCTCTTTAAGATCGAGGCTCAAAGAGTCATTTTTTTCCTCCAAGGGAAGAAATCTTTCTTTTATTTGAGTTAATTCAGCAACGATATAACTGATCTGAGACTCTAATCTATTTACCCAGGGTGGTTCCTCTGAAGTCTTGTCAGCCTTCTTAAGCTTACCGTTACCAGCTTCGGGATTTTCTTTTAGAGCTTCTTGGGTTAGACATGATTATAACTGTCGCTGTACAGGATCCGACTCAGTAATGTTGAGATTTCGGAGCTTAAGTCGGAAAAGGGGGAGACCGAAGGCGGACGGAAAGAAATTGTGTCTTACATGTCCAGAGGCGGGAGGCGGATTCCCCCACTAGTTTTGAGTGTCTGAGCAAAGTGAGCGGCTGATCAGGTGGACCTGTCTCACTATGGAGTTCGTCACACTCAGATTCTCCTGCCTATTGCTCTCTCACTGGGTTTGATCAACTGAAGTAGTGTCCACGGATCTGCTGCCGTGGGTTACCAAGATGAATGGCCCAGTGAAATTAATCCCTCAACGGGGCCGCTCTGCCAGCGGTTGCGAGGTTACCAATTGCTTAATTACCCATGTGAAACGTTCCACGCTCCCATCAGATGCTGAGCTTCCAGAAGTTAAATTACTGAATTGGTGAATCCGTCGGCAACTGGAGTGGATCAGAAAACCATAAGGCTGTAAGATACAGGAGCAGAATTAGGCATCTCCGCCCATCGAGTCTGCTCCACCATTTCATCATGGGTGATCTAATTTTCCTCTCAGCCCCAATCTCCTGCCTTCTCCCTGTATCATTTCATGGCCTGACCAATAAAGGATCTATCAACCTCCAAAGAATTGCCTTTCACAGCTGCCTGTGGCAAAGAATTCTGCAGATTCTCTGGCTAAATAAATTCCTCCTCGTCATTTTAAAGGACGGCCCTCTATTCTGAGGCTGTGTCCTCTGGTCAGACTCTCTCACCATAGGAAACATCCTCTCCATATCCACTCTATGAAAGCCCTTCACCATTCGATAGGTTTCAATGAAGTCACCATTCGTTCT
>JAUOBT010000652.1:2932-18099 GCA_032362145.1 Hypanus berthalutzae
GGGGTAGGCCATTTAGGACAGAGTTAAGGAAAAACTTCTTCTCCCAGAGAATTGTGGGGGTCTGGAATGCATTGCCTGGGAAGATAGTGGAGGCCAATTCTCTGGGTGCCTTCAAGAAGGAGCTAGATAGCTATCTTATGGATCGGGGAATCAAGGGAAATGGGGACAAGGCAGAAACAGGTTATTGATAGTAGATGATCAGCCATGAGCTCAAAATGGCGGTGCAAGCTCGAAGGGCCGAATGGTCTACTTCTGCAGCTATTGTCTATTGTCTATTATCCTCCATCGCTCCAAGGAAAAAAGGCCCATTTCACTCACCCTATTCTTGTAAGGCATTCTCCACAATCCAGGCAACATCATTGTAAATCTCTTACGGTTTCCAAGTCCTTCAGATCGTGAGAAACATCGAAATTTTACAGCACAATACAGGCGTTTCGGCTTACAAATTTGTCCCGAACATGTCTCTACCTTAGAAGTTACTAGGCTTACCGATAGCGCTCTATTTTTCTACGGTCCATGTACCTATCCAAAAGGTTAAATGACCCTATCGTGTCCGCTTCCAGCAACGCTGCCGGCAGCCCATTCCACGCACTCACCACTGTCTGCTTAAAAAACGTAGCCCTGACATATCCTCTGCACCTACTCCCCAGCACGTTAAACGTGTGTCCTCTTGTGGCAAGCATTTCAGCCCTAACACGTCTCATTTTCCGTCGCTCCAAAGAGAAAACGCCGAGTTCACTCAACCTGTTCTCATAAGGCATGCTCCCCAATCCAGGAGACATCCCAGAAAATCTCATTTGAATCCATTCTACAGCTTCCAAATCCTTCCTTTAGTGAGTCAACCAGAACTGAGCACAGTACTCCATCTGGGGTCTGAAAAGTGTCCTACATAAGTGCAGCATTACTTCGTAGCTCATAAATTCATTTCCACGATTGATGAAGGATAATTTACCGTATTTCATTTTTAACCACTGATTCAACCTACGTAGCAGCTTTGAGTGTCCTATGGACTCAGACCCGAAGATCCCTCTGATCCTGCGCACTGCCAAGAGTTTTATCATTTATACTATATTGTAGCCTCATATTTGACCTTCCAAAATGAACCACATCACACTTATCTGTGTGGAACTCCATTGGACACATCTCAGCCCAGTTTCGCATCCTATCAATGTCCCGCTGTAACATCTGACAACCCTCCACACTATCCAAAATACTTCCAACCATAGTGTCACCAGCAAAATTATTAACCCATCCCTCTACTTCCTCATCCAGGTTATTTTAAAAAAAATCACAAAGGGTAGGTGGACAAGAACAGATCTCTGAGGCACCCCGCTAGTCACAGGTGACAATGAAGAATATGACCCTTCCACAGGCATAATTTGCCTTTTGTGGGCAATCTAGTTATTGATCCACAAAGCAATATCACCTTGGATCCCATTACTTCTTACTTTCTCAATAAGCCTTGCATGTGGTATCATATCAAATACCCTGTTAAAATTCATAAACAATACATCGGCGGCTCTACCTTCATCAATGTGCTCAGTCACGTCCTCAAAAAACTCTATCAGACTCGGGAAGCACGACCTGCCCTTGACAAAGCCATGATACCTATTTCTATTCATATTAGACCTCTCAAAATGTTCATAAATCCTGCCTCTCAGAATCTTCTCCATCAACTAAGCAACCACTAAAGTAAGACTGACTTGCCTACAATTTTGTGAGCTGTCCCTCCTCCATTTCTTGAATAAGGAAACAACATCCGCAACCCTCCAATCCTCCGGAAAACCTCCCGTCCTCATTGATGATGTAAAGGCCATTACCAGAGGCTCAGCAATCTCCTACCTCGCTTCCCACAGTAGCCTTGGATACATCCCATCCGGACACGATGACTTGTCCAACGTGATGCTTTCCAAAGGCTCCAGCCCATCTTCTTTCTTAATTTCTATATTCTTCAGCTTTATAATCCACTGCATCTCATCCCTTCAATCTCCAAGATCATTTTTCGTAGTGAATACAGAAGCAAATATTCATTCAGAACCTCCGCTACTTCATTCGGTTCCATACACACTTTTCCATCGTCTCACTTGATTTGAGCTATTTTCTCACGTCTCATCCTCTTGATCGCAACATACTTATCGAATGCCTTGGGGTTTTCCATACTTCTGACCGCTAAAACCTTCTCATTGCTCCCTCTTGCGCTCCTACTCTCTTTTTTAACCTCCTTCCTGCTCGCCATAAAATCTTCTAGATTCATATCACTACCTTGTCTTTGAAACCTTCGTACGGTCTTCTTTTCACCTGATGTTATTTAGAACAGCCTTTGTACACCACGGTTCCTGTATCCTACCATCCTTTCCATATCTCAATGGAACATTCCTACCCAGAGCCCCACAAAAGAACACCCTGAACTTCGACACATTTCTTCCGTACGTTTCCTTGATATCATCTGTTTCCAATTCCAACTTCCAACTTCGTGTCTAGTTCCCTTTAATCCTATTAAACGTTTCCCTAACTTGTCTGTGTCTCTCCCTCTCCAATGCTATGGTAAAGGAGATAGAATTGTGATCAGTATCTCCAAAATGCTCTCCCACTGAGACAGCTGACACCTGACCAGGTTCGTTTCCCAAAACCAGATCAAGAGCAGCCTCTCCTCTTGTAGGAGTATTTACATATTGAGTCAAGAATCCTTCCTGAACACACCTAACAAACTCTACCTCATCTAACCATCCTCACTCTAGGAAGATGCCAATCAATAGTTGGGAAATTAAAATCTCCCACCAAAGCAATCCAGTTATTATTACTCCTTTCCAGAATCTGTCTCCCTCTCTGCTCCTCGATGTCCCTGTTACGATTGGATGGTCGATACAAAACGCCAATTAGAGTTATTGACCCCTTCCTGTTTCTAACGTACACGCACAGACAATTCCTCCATGGCATCCTCCTTTTCCACAGTCGTGACAATATCGCTGATCAACATTGCCATGCCTTCACTTTTTTTTCCTTTCTCCCTATTTTTTCTGAAACATCTTAACACGGCACTTGAATTTGCCATTCTTGAACTCGAGACATCTAAGGTTTTGTAATGACCGCAACACCATAGTTCCAAGTGCTGATCCACGCTCTGAGCTCATCCGATCTTCGAATTAAAATAGACTCATCTCAAACATTGGACTGAGCGGGACTCTTCCCCATGAGCTGTCTATCCTTCCTTTCTCCATTGTCTCCAAGCTTTCTCTATTTGAGAGCCAACTATCGGTCTGAGCGCGTCCCTTCTCTACCACCTGACTATACTCCCTCTCGCAGTGTCTCTAAGCTTTCTCTATTTGTGAGCCAACTTCGCTTTCCTCTGTCACTTCGGTTCGGTTACCAACTCCTAGCAATTCTCGGTTAAACTCTCCCCAGTAGCCTTAGCAAACGTCCCCGCCAGGATATTAGTCCCCTTCGGATTCAGGGGCAAACTCGTCTTTTTTGTACATATCACCCTGGCCCCAAAAGAGCTCCAAATGATCCAGAAATATGACTTCCTGTTCACTGCTCCAATCCCACAGCCACGCATTTATCTTCCACCCCATTCTATTCCTATTCTTACTGTCACATGGCTCAGGCAGGAACTCCGCGATTACTACCTTTGAGGTTCTACTTAACGTTTTTTCCTAACTCCTGTAGTATTTCTTCAGAACCTCCTCCCATTCCCTGCCTTTGCCGTTGCTACCAATGTGTCTGAGGCTCTTCTCCTTCCCACGACAAGATATCGTGGACGCGATCAGAAACATCCCGGATACTGGTACCTGGGAGTCAAACTACTATCCGCGTTTTTTCCTGCGTCCACAGAATCACCTATCAGACTTCCCAACTACAGAGTCCCTTATCGGTGCTGCATTCCTCTTCCTTTCCCTACACATCCGAGCCACAGGACCAGACTCTGTTACAGAGGGGCGAACACTGTTGCTTCCTCCAGGTAGGCCGTTCCCACCCAACAGTATTCAGGCAGGAATACTTATTGTTAGTGGGCACTTATGAAAATGTATGTACATTACATCCAGCACCTGATCAGTCCTCCACGATCAAATGGGTGACATAAATCTCCATCTCCAGACCAGTCTACAATTTGAGCCCTTGTTGATAGCCTGTACAAGCATCTGTATTGTACATCTGCTAACAATACCTCTTCTGTTCCCCCACAAGTCAAATCAGCCCGACTGGGTCTCACGCCACCTGTCATCTCATTCGTCCTTCTCTCCTCTACTCTACTTATTTTCCCCTCTGGCGCCCAGTCTCATTGCTCCATTCCTTCTCGGTCCTCTCTCCCATCTTCCAGAGTGATCTACCATCTGGGATCTTGATACGGGACTTGTCAAGCTTCCATTCTGTCTGTCAATCGATACATATTAATCCTTCAAACCCCTCTGGGTCCACACCATTCTGTACTGTTAGTCTACCATAGGGAAAATAGTTAAATGCCTTATTGACTTCCCTGGTCACCATCTCTACTACCCTGCTCTCAGGAAACGTCCTGGTTCCTCACTAAAAATATAAAGACTGCTCCGCCCATGCACGCAAGAAACTGCAGAGCGTTGTGGAAAGAGCTGAGACCGGTTCCGAAACCAGCTTCCCCTCCATGAACTCTTTCTACACATACTGCTGGTCTATACATACGACCAGCGTCATTACTGGTCGGGGATACTATTACAACTACAGAAAGGGGAGGTAGTGTAGAAGGATCCGATAAACCACCCAGGATCATCAAAGTTCCCCGACGCGAGCCCTGTCAAGCGTCCATTACAGCTATCAATCAGAACATATCAGCCAGTCAAATTCCCCAGGGTCCCACACCATCACACAGAGTAGTCTACCAAGTTAAAGAAATTAAATTTTTTATTTTCTTACTTGTTCACCGTTGTCTCCTACCCTGTTCTCAGGAAACGTCCTGGTTCCTCACTAAAATTATAAGCACTGCTCCACTCATGACCGCAAGAAACTGGAGAGCGTTGTGGAAAGAGCTGAGTCCAGCTCCGAAACCAGCTCACCCTCCATGAACTGTTTCTGCACATCCTCCTCCCTCGGGAAAGCAGCCAGCATCCTCAAAGAACTACCCCCACCCACCCCGAAAAATCTCTCCTCTGCACCTTGAGAAGATGGAAAGCATGTCTTACTAGGCTCAGGGACAGCTTCCACACCACTGTTAACAGGCTTTTGAGGGGTCCGCTACTACTGTAAGATGTAAACCTGACCTCACAATATATACCCCTTCGTGGCCCTTGCGTATAATTGCCTGCCTGCAGTGCAGTTTCCTTTTATTCTGCAATCGGTTTTGATTTTACTCCGTTCTACTCCAATGATATGATCTGTATCTATGTATGTGTCTGGGACCTTACTCGTGTCTGTGATCGATATAATTTATCTGGATGATAATGCAGAAGGATGTGTTGCTACGTTTACAGATGATACAGAGATAGGTGGTGTTGTGGATCGTGCAGAATACCTGCAAAGCTGCCCGAGGGGAGGGGGGATTAAACTAGATTTGCAGGGGGAGGGGAACCACAGTGTTAGAGCCGATAGTCAGGTGGAGGATGATAACGGTCATTCCAAAACAGCAAGAACACTGCAAGGGTTAAAGCCAGATCTAAAATATAAAGAGGCTTTGAGGAAAGAGAAGCAGAATTATGGGTGCAAAGGTACGAAGGTAGAAGAGCTAAACTGCGCCCACCTCAGTGCAAGAAACATCAGGAATAATGGAGATGAACTGCGACCTTGGATACATACATGGAATTATGATGTTCTGGCCATTGCAGAGACATGGCTGGAATCAGGGCAGGAATGGATTCTCAATATTCCTGGATTTCAATGTTTTAGAAGGAATATAGATGCGTGGTGTGGGAAGGGAGAACGGGAGGAGAGGTGGCATTATTGTTCGGGGATACTATTACCTCCACAGAAAGGGTAGGTAATGTGGCAGGATCCTCTTTTGGGTCAGTTTGGGCCGAAGCCAGGAACGGGAAGGGAGCAGTTATTCTTTTCGAAGTATTCTATAGGCCCGCTGGGAGCAGCCGAGATACGGAGGAGCAGAGTTAGGGGCAGATTTTGGAAAGGTGCAACCATAATAAGGTTGCTATCATCGGTGACATTAACTTTCTTGATATCGATTGGCACCTGATTAGTTCCAATGTTCTGGATGGGACAGAGTTTTTTAAGTGCGCCCAGGACGGTTTCCTGTCAACGTTCGTTGACAGACCGACTAGCGGGAATGCCATAGTAGATTGAATATTAGGCAACGAACCGGGTCAGGTCACATGTCTCACAGTGGGTGAGCATCTGGGTGACAGTGAAATTTTCTCCCTGTCCTTTAACATTATCATGGAAAATGATGAAATCAGTGATGCACCATCAATAACTAACTCTGAGACGTAAAGGCGAGATATTGGTTTCTATTGACTGAAAGAAGGAACCAGCAGTGAGTAACCACTATACTACATCCTGGACACTGAGAGGCCAGGCTCAGGCCTTGATCGCCTTTATATAGGGCCTGTGGGAGGAGCCACAGAAGCAGTCAGCAGGGGGCGTGTCCAGACAGGCACACGTAGTTCACCACAATCAGAGAAAAGAAGATTTTGTTTTTAATTGGGTCAGGGCAAATTATGAGACTATGAGGCTGGAACTTGCGGATGCGAATTGAGATGATGATTTTTTTTTTGTTGCAGCGAAATGTACTATGAAAATGCAATCAATGTTTATGGATCTCTTTCAGGATGTTAGGAATACATTTGTCCCGGTGAAGAAGGTAAAGAATGGTAGGGTGAAGGAACCACGGGTGACAAGTGAGTTGGAAAATCCAGTCAGGTTGAAGAAGGCAACATACATCATGTTTAGGAAGACAGGATCAGATGTGTCTATTGGGGAATATAGGCTAGAAAGAAAGGAGCTTATGAAGGGGCTGGGGAGAGCAAGAAGGCGGCATGAGAAGCCTTGGCGAGTAGGGTAAACAAAAACCCCGAGGCATTCTTCAATTATGTGAAGAACAAAAGAATGACAGGAGTAAAGATTGGACCGATTATAGATAAAAGTGGAAAGATGTGAGTGGAGGCTGTGGAAGTGAGCGAGGTCCTCAATAGATACTTCTCCTCGATATTCACCAATGAGAGGGAACTTGATGAAGGTGAGGACAATATGAGTGAGGTTGATGATCTGGAACACGTTAATGTTAAGGGAGAGGAGGTGTTGGAGTTGTTAAAATACTTTAGGACGGATAAATCCCCGGGGCCTGACGGAATATTCCTCAGGCTGCTGCACGAGGCGATGGAAAAGATTGCTAACTCTGTGGCTAGGATCTTTAAGTCCGCGTTGCCGATGGGGATTAGAGGGAGGCGAATGTTGTCCCCTTATAAAAAAAGAAGGTAGTATCGATAGTCCGGGTAATAATAGACCAGTGAGCTTTACGTCTGTAGTGGGACAGACGTAATTGGTTGAGACGATTCTTAGATTTAGGATCTATGGGAATTCAGAATATCATGGTGATTTAGGAGGTCACCAGACATTTCGATGAGGGTAGTGTAGTGGAAGTGGTCTACATGGCATCGTAAGACATTTGTTAAGGATGCGCTTGGAAGGCCTATTCAGAAGATCAGAAGGCACGGGATCAAGCGATGTTTTGCCAGGTCGAATCAGACTTGGCTTCCCTGCAGAAAGCAGAGGGTCGTTCTGGAGGGAGTAAATTCGGATAGTAGGAGTGTCCCACAAGGATCGGTTCTGGGACCTCTACTTTTCGTGATTTTTATTAACGACCTGCATGTTGTAGTAGAAGGATGGGTTGACAAGTTTGCCGACGACAAAAAAAATGGTCGCGTTGTGGATAGTGTCGAGGATTGTCGAAGATTGCAGGGAGATACTGAAAGGATGCAGAAGTGGGCTGAGCAGTGGCAGATGGAGTTCAACACGGAGAAGTGTGAGTTGATACACTTTAGAAGAACAAACCCAAGGCAGAGTACAAAGTAAATGGCAGGATAGTTGATAGTGTGAAGAAGCAGAGAGATCGGGGCGTACATGTCCACAGTTACCTCACAGTTAGATAGGGTCGTTACGAAAACGTATGAGTGTTAGTTTTCATGAATCGAGGGATAGAGTTTAAGAGACGCGAGGTAATGATGCAGCTCTATAAAACTTTTAGGCCAGACTTGAGGTACTGTGTCCAGTTCTGTTCGCCTTACCATAGGAAGGATGTGGAAGCATTGTAAGATTCAAGATTCAAAAAATTTATTGTCATTCTAACTGTACATCAGGTTTGCAGGATTTCCCAGCAGCAGTACAATCATCACATGACTAACGCAACACTAAATAATAAACATAACAAAAAACAGTAAAAAACAACAGCCACGTGTCAGTTAAAAACAAGTTAGAAGTGTCTAGTGCAAGTTAAACGTGTCCAAAACAGAGTCAGGTAGAGCAGCTATTTGTGGGAGGAAGCTGTTTAGTATTAGGACTTCTCATGGATCCTTCTGGCCATCCTCGTTTCTTTTTCAAGGTTGTTGCTCCTCGCCTTATAATCTTCTATCATTAACTAACCTTTTGATGATTTCGTAAGCTTTTCTATACTTTCTGAACAGAATTTCAACAGCCTTTGTACACCACGTTTCCTGTATCCTACCATCTTGTTCTTGTCTCATTGGAACGTATTGGCACATTTCCGCCGTCTATTTCCCTCAAAACATCTGGTCCAAGTTTATACTCTAAAGTTCCTGCCTTATAACTTCGTATTTCCACTTACTCCAATTAAATGCTTTCCCAACTTGTTTGTTCTTCTTCATCTCCAATACAAAAGTAAAGAGATAGAACTGTAATCACTATCTCGAAAATGCTCTCCCACTGACTTCATGACATCTGACCATGTTCTTTTCCCAATAGCAGATCACGGACAGCCTGTCTTTTTGTAGGGTTATCTACGTATTGTATCAGGAAACCTTCCTGACAGACCTAACAAAGTCCACGCCATCTAAACCCCTTGTTTTGGGGATAGGCCAAACAATATTTGGGAAATTAAAATCTCCTTCCACGACAACTTTCTTATAATTAGATCTTTACAGAATCTATCTCCCTATCTGTTTCTTGATGTCCGTGTTGCTATTGGGTGGTCCATAAAAAATAAACATGAAGTAGAGTTATTAACCCTTCTAACATCAGCCATCAGTGAAGCATTGTCAGATTCAAGATTCAAGATTCAAAACATTCTTATCATTCTAACCGTACATCAGCTCTGGAGGGCAGAATGAGAGAGCGGTTCCCAGGAGCAGTGCAATCATAACAACAAACACAACAATAAATAGTAAAACACAACAGCCGCATGTCGTTTAAAAACAAGTTATAAGTGTCCAGTGCAAGTTAAAAGTGTCCAAAGCAGAATCAGGTAGAGCAGCTATTTCGCAGTCTGACAG
Organism: Hypanus berthalutzae; assembly: GCA_032362145.1. Lineage (NCBI taxonomy): Eukaryota > Metazoa > Chordata > Chondrichthyes > Myliobatiformes > Dasyatidae > Hypanus > Hypanus berthalutzae. The sequence continues at coordinate 12,355 of JAUOBT010000652.1, forward strand.
CTTGTGGGAGGAAGCTGTTTACTAGCCTTGTACTAGGGTTGTTCTCAATGTTGTCCGCCAAGGACTTCTCATGGATCTTTCTGGCTCTCCTAGTTTCTTTTTCAAGGTTGTTCCTCCTCGCCTTGTAATCTTCTAGATCCCTATCATTACCTAGGCTTTTGACCATTTCGTACGCTTTTCTTTACTTTCTGAACATAATTTTCACAGCCGTTGTACACCACGTTCCCCGTATCCTACAATCTTGCTCTTGTCTCATTGGAACGCACCCTGAAAATTTGGCACATTTATGCCGTCTATTTCCCTCAAAACATGTGTTCCAAGTTTATGCTCCCAAGTTCCTGGATTATAACTTCGTATTTCCCTTTACTCCAATTAAACGCTTTCTCAACTTGTTTGATCTTCTTGCTCTCCAATACAAAAATAAAGGAGATAGAATTGCGGTTACTATCTCGAAAATGCTCTCCCACTGACCTGCATAACATCTCACCATGTCTTTTCCCAAAACCAGATCACGTCATCTTTTCGGCTTATCTACATATTGTATCAGGAAACCTCTAACAGACCTAACAAAGTACATCCCATCTGAACCCGTTGTCCAAGGGATATGCCAATCCATATTTGGAAAATTAAAATCTCCTTCCACGACAATTCTTGTATAATTAGATCTTTCCAGAATCTATCTCTCTATCTGTATCTTGATGCCCGTGTTGCTATTGGGTGGTCCATTAAAAAAAACATTCAGTGGAGTTATTAACCCGTTCCTGCTTCTAACATCAGCCACAGAGACTCAGTGGACGATCCCGCCAGGCCTTCCTCCTTTTCTGCAGCGTGACACTATCTCTGATCAGCAGTGCCACGTCCCCGCCTCTGTTGCCTCCCTCTCTGCTTTCTGAAACATCTAAAGGCCGGCATTGTAAGTAGCCATTCCCGTCCCTGAGCCGTCCAAGTCTCTGTAACGGCCATAACGTCATCGCTCCAAGCTCTGTTCCACCTTCTCAGCTCATCCCGTTTGTTTATGATGTTTCTTGCATTAAAATAGATACATTTGAAACCAGAGTTCTGAGCGCGTCACTTGTATATCACCTGTCTGTCCTCCCTCTCGCGCTGTCCCCAAGCGTTCTCTTCCTGTGAGCCAACCTCCTCTTCCCCAGTCTCTTCAGTTCGGTTCCCACCCGTCAACAATTCGTGTTTAAACTCTCCTCAGTAGCCTTAGCAGGCCTCTCCGCCAGACAATTGGTCCCCCTCGGATTCAGGTGCAACCCGTCGTTTTTGTACAGGTCACACCTGGCCCAAAAGAGGACCGAATGATCCCGAAATCTCAGTCCCTGGTCCTTGCTCCAATTCCTCAGCTACGCATTTCCCTCCACATCACTCTGTTCCTACCTTTCTTACCTTTGTAATTCTTACCTTTGAGTTCCTGTTTCTCATCTTCCTTCCTAACTCCCTATATTCAAGACCTCCTCCCTTTCCCTTCCGTTGTCCTTGGTACCAATAGGTATCACGACCTCTGGCTGTTTTCCTTCCCACTACAGGATATCATGGACGCGATCATAAACATCCCTGTCCCTGGCAACAGGGGGGGACTATTATCCGTGTATCTCTTCTACGTCCACAGAATCGTTAACTATAGAGTCCCCTTTTTCTGCTGTCTTCTTTCTTTCCCTACCCTCCTAAGCCACAGGGCCAGACCTTGTGCCAGGGGCGCGACAATTGTTGCATCCCATCGGTATGCTGTCCCCACCCCCCCCCCCACAACAGTACTCAAACAGGAGCACTTATTGTTAAAAGGGATGGCCACAATGGTACTCTCTAGTATCTGACTCCTGTCTTTGCGTCTCCTGACTGTTACCCATTTATCTGTCTCCCAAGGACCAGTTGTAACTGCTTGCCTGCTACTCCACTCTATCATCTCCCCACTCTCCCTGACCAGAAGAAGGTCATCGAGCTGCGTCTCCACTTCCCTAACGCGGTCCCGAAGGAGCTGTAGCTCGACGTAACTGGCGCGGATGTGGCCGTCTGGGAGGCTGGGATTCTCCCGGACTTCCCACATCAGTCACCCAGAAGAGAAAACCGGCCTCACAGACATACTTTCTGTTCTGTTCCTCATAGGCAGTTCACCTCGCCTCGACCCGTTATCCCCGAAGCCTGAATGAACCAAAGCCCGACCACTCTGTCTCTGATCAGACCTTTGATAACCGCTCCTCCGATGAACGCTACATGGGCCAGTGCCTCCCTTTTATGCCTGTACCAGCCCTGCTATCCAACTGCCGATTGGTGTTCCGGTTAGAGCCACTGACAGGTCACGTGCAATGGACTGACGCTCTGGTGGACACCTTTCTCTCCTCCCTCCTGGTCCCTACTTTTTTTCTCTCTCTCTCCCTCCCAGTCCCTAATTCTGTCTTTGTCATCCCTGTCAGTCCCTACCGCCCACTATCTCCTCCCTCTCTGTCCCTACCCTTTCTCCCCTCCCTCTTGGTCCCTGCCCCTTTCTCTCTCCGTCTTGGACTCTACTCACTCTCTCTCTCTCTCTCTCATCCCTCTCGGTCCTTAACTCATTCTCCCTCCTCCCTCTCTGTCCTTAGAGCTTTCTCTCTCTTGCCTCGCTGTCTCTTACCTCTCTCTCTTTTCAATTCCAACCTGAACTCCCTACTCCTGTACTTATTGCCCTGACTGATGAAAGGCGGCGCGACAGACGCTTTCTTCTCCGCCCTGTCTACCTGTGACTCCAGCTTCAGAGAACCGTGCACCCTATACCCTTGGGTCACTCTGTTCGAGAATACTCGCCACGGTCCTGTGTACCTGTGACTCCACATTCAGGGATCAGTGTAGCTCTAGCCCTACGCTCTGTAACCTTTCCCAAGTTTCCTCCCGCTGACCGTGTAAGTCCTACCCCGTTGCATGTCCTCGTGAAATACGAAAGCTCAAATTAATTGCATCTACTTCTGCTCGGCCGAGTTCCCCGGCTAATTGAGATCCCACTGTAAGAGAAATCTGTCTGCAAGTGAGTTGTGGATCCACAAAGCAAAATCCCCTTGGTTCCCATTCCTTCTTACTTTCTCAGTAAGCTTTGCATAGGCTACCTTATAAAATGCTTTGCTGGAATCCATGAAAATCACATCAACTGCTCTGCCTTATCAATGTGTTTAGTCACATCCCCACAAAAATGCTATCAGTCTCGTAAGGCACGATCTGCCCTTTACAAAGCCATACTGACAAATTCTAAACATATTATACCTCTCCAAATGTTCATAAATCCTGCTTGTCCGGATCTTCTCCATCAACTTACCAAAAGCTGAGATAATACTCACTGGTCTATAATTTCCTGGGCTATCTCCTCTCCCTTTCTTCATTAAAGGAACAACATCCACAACGTTCCAATCCTCCGGAAACTCCCACGTCTTCGTTGATGATGCAAAGATCACCACCAGAGCCTCAGCAATCTCTCCCCTCCCATACCACAGTAGCCTCTTTCTGCTATTATGTTTTATGGTCTCATGGGCTTGTGGTCTCTCCGCAGCTGCGCATGAACAACAGTCGAAAGTGACGATCGGAAATAGACCGTACCGTCTGATCTGCCTATTCTGCCTAGTTACATCCGCCCTCATCGTGATAGTGGTCGGTCTCTCGATCCATGGTGAGTGGAACGGGATCCGTCTTGAGTCAGACCGTAAATAAAGAGAGTGGAATAAACTGTTATTGTAAAACACCACAGAGACACTGACACGGCCCTTACCGTAACACCGATTAAAACCCATCACCATAACACGGATACACCCCTAACCGTGAGAAAAACACGGCCTGAACCGTAACACCGTGAAGACTCGTCCTGACACCCACACGACATTCACTGTCGACCTCGTCCCGGCCGCCGAAACAAGCAAAGCCGAGGTTTCGGAGGCCTTCTCGTCCGGAGATTCCGGACCGCACGGCAGCAGCGGCAGCGAAGCGGGCATTTCAGAATATTCTCCAGATGTTCCTCCACGCTCTCACGTCTGTCTCCATCAAATCAGGATTGTGCTCGGATCCCTACTTAACAAGTAACTGATATCCATCTCCAGAGAGGCCATGCACGCTGCGTCGCTGCTCTTTTTTCTCCTCCTCCTCATGTAGCATGTTACTGATTCTCCTCTTAGGGAATGAGAACGAGTGGGTGACCGAAGTGAGTGCACTGGAAAACGTCAGACCTAGTGATCGTTATTCCATTATAGTTAATTATAGCGAAGGATAGAGATGGTCCTCTGGTTAAAATTCTAAGTTGGAGAAAGGTTTTAGTTATAAGATTCCTTAGGTGTGTAGTAATATTAAGACCCTGGTAAGGAACAGTATAGACAGTTAGGATAAAATGAGGAACTTGAGGAATATAAAAGATTCAAGAAAATACTTAGGAGAGAAAGCGTTTGTTGGGGGGTTGCGGAGTCTTGTGCAACCATATTGAAGTAGTTTTTTAAGAAGGTTCAATGAAGGGAAAGGCATGGGCAAACCCTACAGGGAATTTAGCATGGCCTTTTACAAAGTGCTGCATGGAAGGCTAGTCCAGAATGTTAGCTCAGCATAAAGTAGACAACTGGAGTCAACTTTGTCGGAGGAGAAGCAAAGTTATCTCACTAATTTGGAGACCAGTGATTAGCTGTATGAAGCAGGGATCTGTGCTGGGTCAGTTGTTCTTTATAAGACCATAAGACATGAGAACAGAATTAGGCCATTGGGTCTGCTGCAAATATTATCTGATTCAGTCCCATTGTCCTACCTTCTCACCATAAGATTTAGCACTCTTCCTAATCAAGAACCTATCCGACCTCCGTTTCAAATACAGCCAGTGACTTGAAATGCTCAGCCATCTGTCTTCACTGGGGAAGACACAATCAATCTCACGGATGTAATAGTGGCCAGAGGGCCGAACGTAACCGAGGAACTGAAGGAAATTCACGTTAGGTAGAAAATGATGTTGGGTAGACGGATGGGACCTTTTAAAGATGGAAAGAAAATAACGGATATGGATATAGATGTAATGCTGATGAGCAAATTATACATGATGAGTTGTTGCCCATATTCACTGAACTTTTAAAGATAAACCCTTGCTTCTATTTCTCGTAATGGAGGATACAGAACTAAAAATCCAATCCCTTCCATGGGCCCAATCTACCCATTCCAACCTACATGCTACAATTTTAGGAATCACTCGATTGAATTTATTTTTACCCTTATAACGTCTTTTATAAAGTCATCTCATGAATTCCCATCTGTACTGAGACTTCAAACATTTAAATTCGAACCGTTCTTCTTGATCCCTTAACAGCGAGCTTGGCAGCAGTTGTGGTCCTGTCACGGGGAAAATGCGTACTCTCCAAATGCGTCACTCATTACCTGCTAGCAATGGCGTTAACGGATCTGCTGATCATCGTCACTACGTGATACTGAATAGTATCACTGGTGTCTTTTTCGGGAATAGTTTGTTCTACATCACTCACGCCTGTAGTCTCAACACGGTGCTGATTTATTTCAGCTGGGGCTTCTCGGTGTGGTTGACTGTCGGTTTCACGTTCGACCGGTTTGTCGCTATTTGTTGTCTGGAGCTGAAAAGGAGATACTGTAATGAGAAATCTCCTGCTGCAGTTATATCTATTATCTGTTTTCTGGCAACCCTTATAAATGTACCCTATTACTTTGCGTATCGGCCCTTGTATATACTGGATGGCGTGCCCTGGTTTTGTGATTATAAACTAAGTTTCTTCACTGAACCATTCT
>JAUOBT010000652.1:65070-78125 GCA_032362145.1 Hypanus berthalutzae
GGAGTGTGTGATGGGACGGTGTGGAGGGAGATTCACTCTGTGTCTGACCCCGGGAGTGTGTGATGGGACAGTGTGGAATGTTTCGATCTCTGTTCGACCCCGGGAATCACTTACCTCTTCCTCTTTTGAATTTATTTCGAGGAGCTTTGCATCCAGGTTTGAACAATGTTCCCTCGATCCATCATAAGCTTTCTCGAAAGTGGATATGAAATAACACCTATTTCCGTTTTCCATCCATTTATGAGGACAGGTATGCTCTGCAAATCAGGAACAACAGACAGTGATTCTCCGTCCATGACTCCCATTGCACCGACTGGGATCAGAAAATGTCAACCTCCCTCCACAACGACCCATCCCCGATTTTTTACACCGTCCCATCACGCACTCCTCCGGCCAGACACAGAGTGGATCTTCCTCCGCACTGTCTATCACACACTCAGGGGCCAGACGTAGAGCTCTCTCTCTCTCTCTGTCTCTCTCTCTCTCTCTGTCTCTCTCTCTCTCTCTCTCTCTCTCTCTCTCTCTCTCTCTCTCTCTCCACAGTCGGATTACACACAAATTGGTTCAGACAGCAAATCACTGTCAAATCACGCGCTTTTGCGGACAGACACAGATTGAAGCTCCCCCCACACCGTCCCATCACTCATAGAGTTAAGCGACTGTCACAGTGTACAATCGCACATCCAGAGATCAGACACAGTGTAGCTCCTTCAGCACCGTCCGATTACTGACACTCGGAGAAAGACATGGTGTGAAGTTCTTTCTCACTCTCCCATGGCACAGGCGCAGGGTCAAAAACAGTGTGCACCGTCCGCATCGTCTCATCACACTCTCTTGGGATCAGACAGAGTGAATCTCCCTCTACAGCGTTCCTACACACATTCCCGGGGTCAGACACAGAGTGAATCTCCCTCCACACCGTCCCATCACACACTCCCGGGGTCAGACACAGAGTGAATCTCCCTCCACAGCGTTCCTTCACACATTCCCGAGATAAGACATGCAATGAAACTACCTCTGCACCGTCCCATTAGTTATGGAGTGAAAGTCCCTGCAGACCATTCAAACACACACTTCCTAACGGGACAGACGCAAAATTAGGTTCCACACAAAATGTCCCATCACACACTCTCGGGGTCAGACGAAGGATTAATCTCTTGTCTCACGGACCCATCACACTCTCCCGGTGTCAGACACAGAGTGATGCTCCTTCCACACTGTCCCATCACCAAGACACTAACCCTAATCCACAATTTTGCACACTACTTGGGTTAGCCATGGAGAGAAGCTCCCTGCACACTCTCCCATCACACGGTCTTGCGGACAAACACAGAGTAAATCTTCCTCTATACTACCCCAATACAACCTCCCGTAGTCAGATATGAAATGAAACACTCTCTGCTTCATCCCGCCGCATACTCTCGTGGTCAACCATAGGATGATGCTCCTTCCACCCGGTGATATGACAGGGGTCATTAAACGAGAGAAGTTCCCTCCGCACCGTCCTATCACAGAAATATCTGTCACACAGCGGAACATCATCCAGGCATGTGTCACCGTTCCCGGTGTCAGGTCAACACATGACGCCCCCCCCCCACTGCACCAAAGGCTCTCACCCACCCTCCCTCCTTCCCGCAGTAGCTTCTCATCACACGCAACTGAGTCGAACACAGAGTCCCTTCAAGCACACACGGGGTGAGTCAAGCTTTAAGTTCCCTGCACACCGTCCGATCACACACTCCCGGAGTGAGTCACATAGTTTTCTCCCTCTACAGAGTTTGGTCACGCACTGCCTGGATCAGACACAGAGTGAATTTCTTTCGCCATGGCCTCATCACACATTCCAGGGTTCAGACGTGGGGTGAAATTTCCTGCACGCCGTCCTGTCACACTCCTCCGGGGTCAGTTTCTCTGTATTACTCCATAGAACCATAAAACCACGGAACACTACAGCAGTGTACAGGCCGTTCAGCCCTCCATGTTGTGCTGACCCACATAATCCTTAAAACTGTACTAAACCAACACTACCCCATAACCCTACATTTTTCTTTCATCCATGTGCCTGTCCAATAGGCTCTTAAATACCCCAAATGTTTTAGCCTCCACCACCTTCCCGGGCAAGACATTCCAGGCAATCACAACCCTCTGCGTAAATAAAAATACCCCGATGTCTCCGCTAAACATCCCTCCCTTCATTTTGTACCTATGCCTATGGTGTCTGTTTCTATTGGTGCATTGAGAAACAGGTACTCACTAACCACCCTATCTATGCCTCTTATAATCTTGTACACCTCAATCCATTCCCCTCTCATTCTTCTGCTCTCCAAAGAGAAATGTCCCAGCTCTGCTAATCTTGCTTCTTGTGACTTGTTCTCCAATCAGGCAACATCCTTGTAAATCCCCTCTGCACCCTGTCCATGGTTTCCACACCTTTCCTATAATGAGGTGACAAGAATTGAACACAATACTCTAAGTGCGGTCTCACCAAAGATTTGTAGAGCTGTGACATGACCTCTCTGCTTTTGAACTCAATCCCCCTGTTAATGAAGCATTCATCCCAGAGGCCTTCTTAATTACCCTATCAACCTGCGCAGCGACCTTGAGGGATATATAGCTTTGAACCCCAAGGTCCCTTTGTTCATCCACACTCTTATGAAACTGACCATTAATCTAGTACTCAGTCTTCTTGATTTTCCTTCCGAAATGCATCACCTCACACTTGTCCGGAGTGAACTCCATCTGCCATTTTTATGCCCAACTCTGCAGCCTGTCTATATCCTCTTGTAACCTTCGACAACATACAGCTCTATCCACAGCTCCTCCAATCTACGTGTCATCCACAAACTTACTCACCCATCCTTCCACCTCTTCATCCTGGTTAGTAATAAAAATCACAAATAGCAGGGGTCCAAGGACAGATCCCTGCGGCACTCCACTAGTCACCGACCTCCAGGCAGAATACTTTCCTTCCGCAACTACCCTCTGCTTTCTTCCTTTAAGTCATTTTTTTAAATGCAAACACCTTCCACACCGTCTCATCACAGCCTCCCGGAATCAGACACTGAGTGAAGTCCCTTCTGCAACGTCCCGTAACTCACTCCCGGATTCAGACACAGAGTGAAGCCCCAGCTGCACCGTCTCGGCACACACTCCCGGATTCAGAGTGAAACTCTCTCTCCACAGTGAATAACACACTTCAGGGATTAGACATGGGCCGAATCTCTCTGGGCACTGTATCATCACATTATTCCACTGTCAGACACAGAGTGAAGCTGGATCCATACCGTCACTTCAGACATTCCCGGAGTCAGACATTGAGTAAAGCTGTAATGTTACGCCTGACAATCCCGAGGTCAGACTCAGAGTGAATCTCCCTCCACAACGTCCATTCACACTCTTCGGGTTTCATAGATAGAGCGAAACCTTCTCCACTCAGCCCCATCACACACTCACCGGGTCAAACACAAAGTGAATCACCCCCCATTCCATCTCTTCACACAGTCCTGATCTCAAGCACAGAGTGATGCTTCCTCTCTCCATGCCTACCCTGTGATGAGGAGGGGGTGAAAGAGGGGGATGATGCCTCACCTCTTCTGCTGATCAAAAATTCACAGATTTGAGCCTGGGTTTCGTTGACAGATCTGTACTGCGTTTCCATCTCAGTGACCTGGTGACGGAGATCGCTGTGCATTCGTTTAAGATCGGACAGATTAGAATTGAGCGCAGAAAGATTGTTGAGACAGATTCTCTTGGACAGATCCAGGACGGAATTATCGGATATTGTGGATTCAAGGGTTGAGTTTAACTCATGGACTTGTAGTCGACATTGGCGCTGGGTCCTGTTCATCTCGCGATACTCTTCCCGAAGGAGCTGGTAATTTCGGTCGCATGTGGACTGAAGGGTTGAGTTTAACTCATGGTAATGCCTGTCGGATGTGATATTAGACTGACGAATCTGTAATACTGAGACAGATGGTGAAGGATGCTTAGCGTTAACAGTAACACGTGAGTCAGCGTCACGCTACCGAACGAATCACAGAGAGTGTTGTGTCAGTGTCACGGTGAAGGGTGTCACAGTGAAGGATGTGCTGGTGACACAGTGAGAGGCGTCAGCGCCACATTGAGAGACGTGTCTGTGTTACGCTGGGGGTATATCAATGTCCCGGTGAAGATTCTGCTGCTGTTACAATGGGGGGTCTGCGTCAGTATCGTGCGGGGCATGTTCGAGTTGCTCTGATGAAAGTGTCGGTGTCACTGTGGTAGGTGTTTAGGTGCACTGCCGAGAGCTGAGGCGGTTCATAATGAAGTGTTTCTCGATGTCACTGCGGGGGAAATCTCAGAGTGAGGGACATGTGGGTGTCCCGGTGGGTAGAGTATCTGTGCCATTGTCTGTGATGTGCTGGTCTCACAGAGAGAGGTGTATCTGTGTCACGGTGAAAGGCATGTCATGGCTACGTTGGGTGTGACAGCGTCACGCAGAGGCGTGGGTCGATGTCACGGGGTGTACAATGTACGTTGTGCATCGGTGTTCTGTTGAGGTGTAATACTGTCTTGTTGAAGGGTGTTACAGTGACGAGTGAGTCTTTGTCACGGTGCGGAGCTGGACGGGTCGGGTTGAGAAGCGTGTTGGTGTCACAGTGAGTGGTGCCTCAGTGTCACGGTGAAGGGTGTGACAGTGTCTCTGTCGTATTTTCCAATAACAATTTATTTACATTCTGATCCCGTTCGGCTCACCATTTGTCGAGAGGCCGGAAACAATCACGATAACGGCGGACGTAGAGGCGGAGTAGGTAGATCCTACGGTTCGATCTGTTTCCTATGTTCTCTTTCCCAGTGTTGGTGAATTCAGCCGTATTCCTCACTGGGACTCCCTTCCACCCACCAGCCGCGGTCTCTCCTTCCCCCACGATCACCCCTCCCTCTCTCAATCTCAGTTACATTGAGCCTCATCGCTGAGTCCAAATCCCTTCAATTCCCGGGGCTGACAAGCGTCTCTCTGATTCCTGAGATTTTGTCACCTCTCCGTAATGTGATCGATTAATTTGGAGCCGTGGGTGTTTGACTGAGCTCTCAAGAGAGGTTTATCCAGAGGATTATGACACATGGAATGCACGGGGAATTGGCCGTCTTGATACAGAGTTGCTTTTTTACGGTGTCACGGTGTGGACGTAACTTTGTCATGGTGGGGGTTATGTCCCTGTCCAGGAAGGGTGGTGCCAGTTCCACGGTGAGGGGCGTGTTAGTGTCACGGTGTCACAGAACATCATGTGTCAGTTCATGGTGAGGTACGTGGTGAGGTACACGTTGTGCGGTGAGTCCTGGTCACTCTGAGGTTTTACAATCACGTTTTACTCCACTCTGTTAGTTTACGGTCTGACTCCAACCGGAGTCCATTCGACTCACCATGGATCGACAGCCCGACCACGGTCACGAAGAGGACGAACATAACCAGGCAGAGTAGGAAGATCTTACGGTCCGGTCTATTTCCGATGTTCTCGTTCGCCTCCTGTTTATGCGGACCTGTGGAGAGACCATTCAGATAGACAGAGGGAGAGGAAAGGGGATGATGTGAGGGCAGCGATAATGTGAGAGAATGAGGGAGAGAAAACGAGAAGAGAAAGGTGAGGGAAATGGCCGCGTGAGAAGAGGAAGCGATGTTCTGTGTGAATGCGGAGTGGGATGTGAGAGAGACAGGATAAGAGTGGGAAAGAAAGGGGGAGTGAGAGGAGAAAAAGTAGGAGGGGGAAGACAGTGGAGCGAGAGAGAGAGGCGGCGCGAAAGAGAGGAAAGAGAGATTGTCACGGGTTTATTATTTTTCGTAGCTGTATTATTGTTTGCCCGCTTTGTTCCTTTTTCACGCATAAGATAAATGACGGTCTTGTGGGGATGAACATGTTGTGGGGATTTTCGTGGACTCCATTGTGTTTCTTTGTTTTGTGGCTGCTGACAAGGTGAAGGGCGGCACGGGCACGTGATGGTTAGCGCAGCGCTTCACAGTACCAGCGACCCGGGTTCAATTCCCGCCTCTTTCTCCCAATGTGCGAGTGTATTTCGTCCGGGTGCTCTGGTTTTCTCCCACAGTCCAAAGACGTACCGGTAGGTTGGTTAATTGGTTATTGTAAATTGAACAGTCATTAGAAACGGAATACATCGGAGAATTGCTGAGCAGCGAGGCCTGAATGTCCGGAAGTACCTGTTCCGAAATGTTTTTCAATATAAAATAAAACAAAATATATTTTAAGAAAAAAGGGAAAAGATGGTGGGAAATGGTATACAACTACAACCGGTCCATCTGGTGTTTGTGATGGCTGTGATTGACCAGGATGAAAATAGAGATGGATGGATGTAAAATCTCACAAGACACAAAGATTGGCGGTGTTGTGGACAGTGCGGAATGTCGCCAGTAGATTCGGTGGGGTATGGATCAGTTGTAAGTCTGGGTGGAAAATGGCAAACGGAGTTTAGCTCAGCTAAGTGTGACGTATTTTCCTTTGGGGCGTTAAATGTGAAGGGGCAGGAGACAGTTAACGACAGAACCCTTAATTCTCGACGGGGAAAGGAAGCTCGGGTTGATCACGCGGTTCAATGGAGAGATAAAGAGTTGACAGCAGACGGGCCTTTGGCAAAGTCTCTCTCATGGGAGATGCATTCGCAAGATTGTGATGACTGGGATTCACAGTGAATTGGGAACTGAGTTTCCGTACTGGCTTGTCCACAGAACCCAGAGGCCAGCGGACGTCCGTGACGGGTGGTGTTACCCACGGGACCTCTCGTGTCTGTGGCCAAGACTTGTGAGAATCTGGGGATTTAACACGGAATTGTGTGTTTCGAACATCCTGCATCGTATGTCAGCCAGTACAGCAGAGGAACAGGCTCTTCGGCTGGCAATACTGTCCAGAATGTATTCCCTCTGGTGCGAGCCATTTCACATTTGTGAATGATACCGTCTGTAACTCATATGATCTTATCAACCTCATTTTCTTCCGCTCCAGGGGAAACAACCACGTGCCCAAGCCATCGAATCCAGGCAGCAGCCCGTTTATCCTCTCCGGATGACAGCAAATGCGTTGACATCCTTCCGATAACGGGGTGATCAGAATTGTATTCAATACGCCTGATTCATGCTGACGAGAAATTTTTGTAAAGTTGCTTTATAACAGCCGGACTTTTAAACTCAGTGCCTCAGCTACTAATGGCAGGACTGGCATTCTGAGTCATCCTATCAGAAACCATGGCATGAACAGTGACATTGGACTGTAGGATCCCTCTGCTAAAAGCACATTGAGTGTTTTGGCTTTAGTAGAGAGCTATCTCTGAACATTTCGACTACCAAGGTGCAACATTTTACGTTTGTCCGGGTTAAACACCATCTGATATTCCTCCATCCCATATCAGAAACTGTTCCATCGCCTGCGGAAGTCCTTGCAGGTCCTCTAAGCGACCCACAACACTCATCAACCTATCATCCACAAACAAACCAAGCCACCTATATTGTCATTCAGATCGTTTATATATATAACCATGTAACAGTTACAGCACGGAAACAGGCTACCACGGCCCTTCTAGTCAGTGCCGAACTATTACACTCACCCCTTCCCACAGACCGGCACTCTGCCCATATCGCTCCATTCCTTTCATGTCCATTTTTAGGCAACAATAATGAACCTGCTTCCACCACTTCTACCGGATGTTATTTCCACACAGTTACCACTCCCTGTTTAAGGAGATCCCCTCACGTGTTACCACTAAACCTTTGCCCTTAACTCTCAATTTATGCCCTCTTGTTTGAATCTCCCCAACTCACAATGGAAAAGGCCTAACCACGTCAACGCTATCTATCCACTACATAATTTTAAATACCTGTATCAAGACCCGCCCCAACCTTCGACGCGACGAATAATAAAGACCTAACTTGCTCAACCTTTCTCTGTAACTTAGGTGTTGAAACCCAGTTAGCATTCCAGTAAATCGCATCTGCACTCTCTCTATTTTGTTGACATCTTTCCTAAAATTCGGTGTCCGGAACTGTACACAATACTCCACATTTGGCCTCATCAATGTCTTGTACAATTTTAACATTACATCCCAACTCCTATACACAGTACTCTGATTTATAAAGGCCAGCATACCAAAAGTTTTCTTTACCACCCAATTCACATGAGATTCCATCTTTAAGGAACTATGCACCATTATTCCTAGATCACTCTGTTCTACTGCATACATCAATGCCCTACTCTTTACCATGTATGTCATTTTTTGATTAGTTCTACCAAAATATAGCACCTCACACTTATCAGCATTAAACCCCATCTGCCATTGCTCAACCCACTCTTCTAACTGGCCTAAATCTCTCTGCAAGCTTCAAAAACCTATTTCATTATCCACAAAGCCACATCTAAATCTTTACTAATCCAATTTACCACCCCATCATCAAGATCATTAATGTATATGACTAACAACATTCGATCCAGTACAGATCCCTGAGGCACCCATTAGTCATCGGCCTCCAAACTGGCAAACAGTTGACCGCCACTACTCTCTGGCATCTCCTATCTAGCCACTGTTGAATGGATTTTACTACTTCAATATTAATACCTAACAGCTGAACCTTCGCAACTAACCTTCCATGTTGAAACCTGCCAAGACCTTACTGAATTTCATATAGACAACATCCACTGCATTACCCTCGTCAACTTTCCCTTGTCAAGTGTTTTCCCCTCTTCAAAAATTCCATAAGATTGGGCAAAATCTTATTTTGACCTCCACGCATAAACTCGTGTTGATTCTTGCTAAATAGGCCCTGTCTATCCAGATAATTAGATGTAATCCAGATATGCATAGAGACATTGCAGTGCAGGCAGACGATAAGATTCAAGAGCAACAGAGAGGAAGATCTGATGTCAAGCGCACTCCTTATCGAATTAGAGATCCGTTCAATAGTCTAATTACTGTAGTGCAGAACCTGTTCTTGAGTATCCTGATACATGCTTTCCCATTTTCCCTCCAATGGGAGGGTGGAGAAGGCAGAATGTCCTGTGACCTTTAATGATGTTGGGTGCTTTATCGAAACAGAAGTATGTGTAGAAAGAGTTCATGGAGGGGAAGCTGGTTTCGTAGCTGGGCTCAGCTCTTCCCACAAGTTTCCAGCGGTCATGGGCAGAGCAGTGCTTATACTTTAGTGAGGAACCAGGGCGGTTTATGAGAACAGGGTGGTAGGCATCTTGAGCAGGGAAGAAAACAAAACAGTTTATATTTTCACTTGGTAGACTGCTCTGCGTAAAGTTGTGTGTTCCAGGGGAATTTGACTGACCAATATATCCAGATTGATAGCTATAATTGACACTATTCAAGCCCCGTATCAAGTTCACAGATGGCAGATCACCCTGGAAGACGGGAGAGAGGAATATTGGGAGAGATTATATGACGTAGGGACCCACAGCTAGAGGTAAACTGTTCCCTGAAAGTGGAATCACAGGTAGACAGGGACCCTGGGTAGTGTTGCAGAGCAGAGGGACCCACAGGTATAGGTTCACGGTTCTCTGAAAGTGCTGTCACAGTTGACAGGGCGGTGAAGTTAGCACCTGTCGTGCCGCCCTTCATCCGTCAGGGCAATGAATCCAGGAGCAGCGTGGTCATGATGGAATTGTACAAGACGTCAGTGAAGCCAAACTTTGAGTAGAGTGTTCCCATGACCTCGTCTCCCTCTAGATAAGATGCCACTGGGCTAGAGAGTGTGCAGAGGGGATGCACGAGGATAGTTCAAGGACTGAGTTATGGAAATATCTCAGGCAATTTGGGACTTTATGCCTCGGATCGCAGAGGTGTAAGATAAAGAAGGAGAGATATATAACATGTATAGGCAACAGGGAGGGAATAATATCCTTAAAGAGTATTAAAAAATAAGAAAATACTTGAGAAAGAATCGGGAGGGCTAAAATAATAACAGAGGTTACTTTGCCAGTCAGGGCGAAGGTAATCCTAAGAGGTTCAACAGATATGTTAAGAGCAAAAGGATAGTAAGGCATAAAATTGGTCCTCTCAAAGCTCAAGTGGTCAGCTATGTATGGAACCAAAAGAAATGGGAGAGATAATAAATGTTCTTTTTTCATCTATATTTACTAAGGAAGCTGGAATGGGGTCTACGGAAACAAGGCAAACAAGTAGGGAGGTCATGGAGATTAAAGTGATTAAAGAGTAGGAGGTGCTTGCTGTATTGAGGCAAATCAGAGTACATAAATCCCCAGGACCTGAGAAGGTATTCCGTCGGACCTTGAAGGAAACTAGTTTTGAAAAGGCAGGGGCTCGAGTGGAAATATTTAAAATGTCAATATCCACGGGTCAGGTGCCGGAGGATTGGAGGATAGCTCATGTAGTTCCATTGCTTTAAAAAGGCTCAAATATTAAGCCGAAGAAACATAGGCTGGTAGGTCTGACATCGGTAGTAAGTAGATTATTGGAAGGAATACTAAATGATATGATCTAAAAGTATTTGGATTGACAATGACTTATTACAAAATGTCAGCATGGCTTTGTGCGTGGTAGGTCATGTTTAACCAAAATACTGGAGTTTTTCGAGGAAATTACCAAAAAGTGGATGAAGTGAAGGCAGTGGATGTTGCATGCATGGACTTCAGTAAGGCCTCTAACAAGGTCCCGCATGGGAGTTTAGTTCTGGAGATTCAGTCGCTATATTTGGAGAGGTAGTAAAATGGATTAGACATTTGCTCAGTGGAAGAAGCCAGGGAGTGGTAGTGAAGGATTGTTACTCTGAGTGTAGGCCTGTGACAAGTGGTGTGAGTGCTGGTTCCAATGATATTTGTCTTCTATATCAATGATCTGGATGATCATGTGACAAATTGTATCAGCAAATTTGCTGATGATCCAAAGATTGGAGGTGTAGTGGACAGTGAAGAAGATTTTCGAAGCTTGCAGAGGGATTTGGACCAGTTGGAAGAATGGGTGATAAATGGCAGATTGATTTTAATGCAGATGTGTGAGGTATTGCACTTCGGAAGGTCAAACCAGGATAGAACATAGAAGGTAAATGGTCGGACACTGAGGAATACAGTAAGACAGGGGGATCGGGAGTAAAGATACATAATTCCCTTAAAATGACTTCACAAGTAGATAGGGTTGTAAAGGAAGCTTTTGGGACATTGGTGTTTATAAATCAAAGTGTTGAGTATTAGAGCTGGAATGGAATGGTGAGATTGTACAAGACATGGGTTAGACCGAATTTGAAGTATTGTGTGCAGCATTGGTCACCTAATTACAGGAAGGATATTAAAAATGTTGAGGAAGTGTAGGGACAGTTTACAAGGATGCTGCCGTTACTTGAGAAACTGAGGTACACAGAAAGGCTGAATCGGTTAGGAGTTTATTCCCTGGAGCGTAGGAAAATCAGCGGTGATTTGATAGAGGTGTATAGAATTATGGTGGGGATAGGTAGAGTGAATGCAAGCAGGCTTTTATTTGACTGAGGCCACTGGAGGAAAAAACAGAGGTCGTGGGTTAAAGCTGAACGGGAAAAAGTTTAAAGGAAACATTGTGCGGGAGGGCTTCTTCACGCCGAGATTGCTGGGAGTGCGGAATGAGCTGCCAGACGAAGTGGTGAATTCGGGATCACTTTTGACATTTAAGAAAATCTTGGACAGCTATATGGATGAGAGGGGTTTGGAGGGTATGGCCCAGGTGCAGGTCAGTGGAACTAGGCAGAATAAAGGTTCGGCAAAGCCAAGAAGGACCAAAAAGGCCTGTTTTTGTGCTGTAATGTTCTATGGTTCTAGGTGACCTAACGGAGCTGTATCAAACCACATGAGGCACGGACAAGGTGAAGGCTTGGAGAATCGAGGACCAAAGCGCTCAGGTATCAGGTGACCGCAGTAGATGATGCAACTGAGGACAAGATCACACACTCCCACGACCATACACAGTGAAGCTCCCTCACCATCGTCTCATCACTACTCCTGGGCTCAAACACATAGTGAATGCCATTCACGCCGTCCCATTACCTTCTCCTGTAACCAGTCACAGGGTGAAGCTCACTCCACGACACCACATTTCAGAATCTTGGAGTCATTCCCAGAATGAATTTCTCTCCTCACTGTCCAACCACACACTCCTGGGTCAGTGTGAAGGTCCCTTCGCACAATCTCATCGCGCACTCCCGTGTTCTGACACAAAGTGTATTCTGTCCCCGCCGACCCATCACATACTCCCGGGTTCAGACTCAAGTAAAGCTCTCTCCACACCGTCCCATCATTCACTCCCGGGGGTCAGATGCAGGGTTAAGCAGTCTCCACACCGTCCCATCACACACTCCCGGGTCAGACGCAGGGTTAAGCAGTCTACACACCGTCCCATCACACACGCCCGGGTCAGACGCAGGGTTAAGCAGTCTCCACACCACTTCATCGCACACCACAGGGGTCTGACAAGAGTCAATATCCCTCCACACAGTTCCGTCACACATACTCGGTGTCAGAGGCAATCTCCCTCCTCTCTGTCCAATCACACTCATCAGGGTTTGGAGGACTGGAGGATAGCTCATGCTGTTCCCTTCCTTATAAAATGTTTAACAGTTATCCGGTAAATGTGCCGTCGGTAGTAGGTAAATTATTGGAAGGAGTACTTAGAGATAGGATCTACGTATGTGGATCGACAGGGACTATCGGGGACAGTCAATATGACTTGCGAGTGACATTTCACGTTTAACAAATCTATTAGAGTTTTTCGAGGAGGTTACCAGGAATGCGGATGTACGAAAGGCAATGGATGTTGTCTACAGGGATTTCAGCAAGTGGAAGAAGGTAGAGAGTGATGGTGGAGGATTGTTACCCTGAGTGGAGGACTGTGACGTGGTGCGCCACAGGGTTCAGTGCTGGGTCCATTGTTATTTATTATTTAAATCAATGGTCTGGGAGATAATATGGTGAACTGCACCTGCAAATTTGCTGATGATACAAAGATTGGACGTCCAGTGGTCAGTGAGTCTCGGCCCGAAACGTCGACAGTGCTTCGCCTTATAGATGATGCCTGGCCTGCTACATTCCAAC
>JAUOBT010000655.1:0-12166 GCA_032362145.1 Hypanus berthalutzae
ATGCTAGGAGCATTTTACGGAAAGTGAATGCGCTTAGAGCATGGATTGACACCTGGAAATATGATGATCTACTTATTACTGAAACACGGTTGCAAGGTGGATGTGATTGGCAACTAAATATTCCTGGATTTCGTTGCTTCAGGTGTGATAGAATCGGAGGGGGAAGAGGGAGAGGTATTGCATTGCTTGTCAGAGAAAATAATTCCGCGGTGCTTTGGCAAAATAGATTAGAGGGCTCGTCCAGGGAGGCCTTTTGAGTGGGATTGAGGAATGGAAAAGATATAGTAACACTTCTCGAGCTATATTATAGACCACCTGATAGGGAGCGAAAATTGGAGGAGCAAATTTGTAAGGAGATAACAGATTTGTAGGAAGAACAAGGTTGTGATTGTGGGAAAATTTAATTTTCCACATTTAGACTGGGAAGTCAATTTATGTAAAATAGATGGATGGTTTGGAGTTTGTAAAATGTGTGCAGGACAGTTTTTGCAGCAATACATGGAGGTACCAACTCGAGCAGGAGCAATGTTGGATCTCCTTTTAGAGAATGAGAAATGTCAGATGACGGAGGAATGTGCTCGGGAGCACTTCCGGACCAGTGATCACAATGCCATTCGTTTCAATTTAATTTTGGAAAAGGATAGGTCTGGACCAAGGGTGAGCTTTTTGATTCGAAAAAGGCTAACTTTGAAGTCATGTGAAAGGATTTAGTAGGAGTGGGCTGGGACAATCTAATTTATGGGAAGGATGTAATAGAGAAATGGAGGTCATTAAAAGTTGAAATTTTGATGGTGCAGAATATTTATATTCCTGTTAGTTTGAAAGGAAAGGTTAATCGTATGAGAGAGTCATGGTTTTCGAGGGATATTGGAGACATTGTTCGGAAAAAGAGAGAGAACAACAATACATATTGGCAGCACGGAGTAAATCAGGTGCCCGAGGAATATAACGAATGTAAAAAGAATCTGAAGAAGGAGATTAGAAAAGCTAAAAGAAGATATGAGGTTGCTTTGGCAAAGTAAGTGAAAATAAATCAAAAGTGTTTCTGCAGTTATATTGACAGCAAAAGGATAGCGAGGGACAAAGTTGGTCCCTTTGAGAATCAGACCGGACAGCTATGTGTGGAGCCCAAAGAGATGGGGGAGATTTGGAACAATTTCTTCTCTTCGGTATTCAGTAAGGAGAAGGATATTGAATTGTGTAATGTAAGAGAAATAAGTAGGGTTGTTATAGAAACTATGATGATTCAGGAGGAGCAAGTACTGGCGCTTTTAAGGAACATAAAGGTGGATAAGTCTCCGGATGCTGACAGGATATTACCTATAACCTTGAGGGAAGTCCGTCTAGAAATGGCAGGGGTTCTGACAGAAATATTTCAAATATCATTAGAAACGGGGATTGTGATGGAGTATTGGCGTATTGCTCATGTGGTTGCATTATTTAAAATTAGTTCTAAGAGTATACTTATCAATTATCAGCCTGTACGTTCGACGTCAGTGTTGGGTACATTAATGGAAAGTATTCTTAGAGATGGTATATATAATTATCTATATAGACAGGGTCTGATACGGAACAGGCAGCATGGATTTGTGCGTAGAAGGTCGTGTTTGACAAATCATTGAATTTTTTTAAGTGGTTACTACGAAAGTTGACGAGGGTAAAGCAGTGGATGTTGTCGAAATGGACTTCAGTGAGATCTTTGACAAATTTCCACACGGAAGGTTGGTTCGGAAGGTTCAACCGTTAGGTATTAATATTGAAGTAGTAAAATGGATTTAACAATTGCTGGATGGGTGATGCCAGAGAGTAGCGTTGAATAACTATTTGTCGGTTTGGAGGCCGGTGACTAGTGCTGTGCCACAGGAATCTGTACTGGGTACAATGTTGTTTGTAATGTAGATTGATGATCTGCATGATGGGGTGGTAAATTGGATTAGTAAGAATGCCGATGATACTAAGATAGGTGGCTCTGTAGATAATGAAGTTGTTTTTTAAAGCTTACAGGAAAATTTAGGCCAGTTAGAAGAGTGGGCTGAAAGAATGCAGATGGACTTTAATGCTGATAAGTATGAAGTGCTACAGTTTGCTGAGACTAATCAAAATAAGACATGCATGTACCAGGCTTTGGATGCTTGAGAAAGGACAGTGAGTGAGGCAAATGTTCTGGGGCCCTGGCTCTGCTGATCAGAGACCGTGTCACCGCAACAGAAGAGGAGGAAGTCATTCGCGGGATTGTCTACTGCGTCTGATGATAGAAGCAGGAAGGGGAGAATAAATCGACTTGGACTTTTTTATAGAGCACATAGTTACACGATATTGAGGAACAGATAGGGAGACCTATTCTGGAAAGTTGTAATAATAACAGAGTTGTCGTGGTGGGAGATTAGAATTTCCCGAATATTTATTGGAATCTCCCTGGATCAAGGTGTTTCGATAGGATAGAGATTGTAAGGTGCCTTCAGAAACGTTTCCTGACACAAAATGTAGATAAGCCTACAGGAGGAGAGCCTGTACTTGAACGGATATGGGAAAATGAACCTGGTTAGGTGTCAGGTCTCTCAGTGGAAGAGCTTTTAGGAGATAGATAAAACAATTTTATCTCCTTCACCATTGCATTGGAGAGGGATAGGAACAAGTAGGTTAAGAAAGAGTTTAAAAACAGAAACACGATAAAATCTGCAGATGCTGGAAATTCAAGCAACACTCCAGCATGCCAGGCAGCATCTATAGTGAGAAGTATCGTCAATGGGGACGGGAGAGGTTCCGAATGAACGTATGGTTGCAGATGTTTAATTGTTTAATTGTTCCCCAATTAAAGGAGAGTAGAGATAGCCGAGGCAATTATAGACCAGATAGTCTTACTTCAGCTGTTGGTAAGTTGCTGGAAAAGATCCTGAGAGGCAGGTTTTATGAACGTTTGGAGAGGCATAATAGGATTAGAAAGAGTCAGCATGGCTTAGTCAAATACAGGACGCACTTTACGAGACTGATATAATTTTTTGAGGATCTGACTAATCACATTGATGAAGGTAGAACAGTAGATGTAGTGTATATGGATTACAGCAAGACATTGGATATGATACCCCATGCAAGACTTGTTGAGGAAGTAAGGTGTCAAGGGATCCAAGAGGACCTTGCTTTGTGGATCAAGAATTGAGTTTCCCAAAGAAAGCAAAGTGCTGTTTTGTACGGGTCATATTCTCTATGGAGATCTGTAACCAGTGATGTGTGTCAACACAACCTATTCCGGGTCACATTTCCTTCCTGGAGTTTATAAATGACCTGGATAGGGAAGTGGATTGATAGGTTAGTAAATTTGCTGATGACAAAAAAGGTTGGAGTGTTGAGGATAGTCTGGAGGGCTGTCATAGTTTAGAGCGGGACATCGATAGGATGTCAAACGGGACTGAAAAGTAGCTGATGGAGTTCAACTCAGATAACAATGAGGTGCTTAATTTTTCTAGGTCAAATATGATGTTAGAATATAGACTTAATAGGAAGTCTCTTGGCAGTGTGGAAGATCAGCGGGATCCTGGGATCAAAGTCCATTGGACAGGTTGAACCTGTGGTTAAAAAGGCATACGGTAGTGGTTGGTATTCATCAACAGTTGGATTGAATTCAAGAGCCAAAAGGTAAAGTTACAGCTATGTAACACTTTAGTCAGACCCCACTTGGTGTAATCTGCTCAGTTCTGGTCCCCTCACTCCAGGATGTATGTGGAGATTATAGATAAACGTGCAGAGGAGATTACACGGATCTGGCCTGGTTTGGGGAGCGTGCCTCAGGAGAGTACATTGTGTGAACTGGGCCTTTTCTCCTTGGAGCGACGGAGGATGAGAGGTGGACAAGATGATAAGAAGCATTCATCGTGTGAATAGTCAGAGGCTTTCTCCAAGAGCCTGAAACAGTTACAGGAGAGGACACAATTTTTATGTGGTTAGAGGTAAGTGCAGAGCAGATGTCAGGCGTGAGATTCTTTTTTTACTCAGAGAGTGGTAAGTGCGTGGAATGGGCAGCCGCCGGCGGTGGTGAATGCAAAAACGATACGGTGTTTTAAGTGACTTCTGGAAAGGTACAAGGTGCTTAGAAAAATAGAGGGCAATATGCAACACGATGTAATTTCTAAAGTAGGCACATGTTCCGAGCAGCTCCGATGGGTGTGTACAAAAGTGAGGAGGTTCGGGGTGAGTGGAGCTGTTTTTTTTTGATGATGCTGGTTGCTTTACAGAATCAGCAGTTTGTGTGGAACGAGTTCATGGAGGGGAGGCTGGTTTTGGAACTTGGCTCAGCTCTTTCCACAACGCTCTGCAGTTTCTTGCGGTCATGGGCGGAGCGAGCTTTATATTTTTTAGTGAACCAAGACTTTGTATGTGAACAGGGTAGTGGAAGTGGTGGAAATGGAAGACGATAAGAAATTTTTCCCCCTTGTAGACTACTCTGCTGAATGGTGGGGGGCAGGGGTTTAAAGACTGATATGTCCGCATTAATAGAGATAATGGACGCTTGACAAGGCCCGTATCAAGATCCCAGATGCTAGGTCAGTATAGAAAATGGGAGAGAGGAATGTAGGGAGAGATGGAGAAGGAATGGAGCGAATCAAATGGGCCGGAGAGGAAAAGGTAGTGAGAGTAGAGGAGAGAATGGGGAAGCAGATGACAGGTGACGTGAGACCCAGGGAGATTTCTCGTGCGCATTTGACTGGGAAGGACATACCAGGAACTGGTAGTAGATGTACCATACAGAGGCTGACCAAAGCTGTTAACAAAGGCTCAAATGGTAGACTGGTCTGCAGATGTTGTGGGACCCAAAGAAATCTGTATGGCTAATTTGATTGCGTAGCACTGATCAGGCCGAGATGCTGGATGCAATGTATACAGATTATAATAACGTCCCGGATGGCATACTGTTCTGGGAGCTGATGTCCGACACACGCAGGGATGGCTGATTAGAAATAAGAATCGCTCGGCGACAACGCCTAGGGTTACAGTTCATTTCTTAGTCTGGAAGCCCCGTCACTAGAGGTGTGCACGGGCGGTTGGCGGTGGGACCAGTGATCTTTCTCAACTATATTGACCATTTATAGCAGATTATACAATACACGGTAGGTGAGCTTGCAGACGAAGTGAAGACAGTTATCTCTTACAGTGGGATCTCGATTCGCCGGGGAATTCGGCTGAAAAGCAGTACATGCAATTTAGTTTGTGGTGTCCTATATCAGGAGGACAAACAACAGGGATGGACTCTCACGGTGCAGGGGAGGAAACTTGCGAAATGTTAAGGTACAGCGTGACGCAGGGTGATGATTGCTGAAAGTGGAGTCACAGGTAGACAGGAAACCTGGGGAGTGATGTGGATCAGAAGGACCCACGGTTCGAGGAGTACGGTTCGCTGCAAGTGGAGTCACAGGTAGACAGGGACCCTGGGGAGTGATGGGGAACAGAGGGACCCAGGGGTATAGGGGCACGGTTCCCGGAAAGTGGAGTCATAGGTAGACAGAGACCCTGGGGAGAGTTGTAGAACAGGTAGAACCCATGTTCTCTCAAGGGTCCAGGTACATGGGTCTCTGAAAGTGGAGACATAGGTTGACGGCGGTAAAGAAGAGTAGATTTCGCCTGGTACACTTGGAGTAAAGTGTTCCTTCCGTCGTCGTCCTCTGGATAAGATGCCTCTGAGCTGGAGACAGTACAGAGGAGATTTACGAACATTCAGGGACTCGAGTGATTGAGTTATGGAAATCAGTCAGGCAGTTTGAGACTATATGCCTGGGTGCGCAGAGGTGACCTTACAGATTTGTATAAAACCACATGAGGCACAAAGTGAACGCACAGAGTAATTTTTCTCTATGCTTGGATAATCGAGGACCAAAGCGCTCAGGGACAAGGTGATAGCAGTAGGTGAGGCAACTGGGGAGAAGAGTTATAACATTTTGTTTTTACCCAGACAGTGGTCCGTCTATGGGACGAGCTGCCAAAGGAAGTGTTTGAAGCAGATGCATTAGAACGTGAAAACTTTTGCGTAAAGCACGTGACCCCTTTAGAGTGATGTCATTATTGTGAACTCTGACCTGCCTGTGCAGACACTGACACTTCGGCGGGTCCCGAGGCAATGGGAGGATCTTCATAATCATCGATGTGAAGTTCGTCTTTCGGTAGTTTCAGCACTGAGTAGGTGGAGTTCAGACCGTCTGATAGAGAATGAGACAGAATGAGAAATAGAAGGAGGAGAGGTCGGTAGAGAATGTGCGTTCTCTATCGGCGACGGTTGTTTCCAAAGGGAGCTCTGAGAGTGTTAGTTCAGTGTACGTGGTCTGTCAGTGTCTATAATCGGAGCACCAGTTTTGCGTTGGACAGCAGGGAAGGTTCAGGCATAAAAGGGAGACACTGCCCCGCGGAGCGGTCATCAAAGGAGCGGTTCTCAAAGGAGTGATCTGAGACAGAGTAGTCGGGCTTTGGCTGCTTAGGGACCGGGTTAGGGAACTGGAGATGCAGCCTGATGACATTCTAATGGTCATGGAAAGTGAGGAGGTGCCTGAGAGGAGCTATAGGGAAGTAGTCAAACCAGGGCTTGGGAACCCGATAAGTGGGCAACAGTAAGGAGAGGGAAAAGCAGGAGTCAGACACGAGAGAGGAACCCAGTGGCTGTCCCTCTTAACAATAAGTACTCCTGTTTGAGTACTGTTAAGGAGGGAGTGGTTGGTGATGTCATACCTATGGGATGCAACTATGGCCGCGCTTCTGGCATAGGGGCTGGCCCTATGGCTCAGAAGGGTAGGGAAGGGAAGGGAAGAGGAAGGCAGCAGTAAAAGGTGACTATATAGTTAGGGGGTTCAGACAGGCGACTCTGTGGACACTGGAAAGAAA
The DNA here is from genome assembly GCA_032362145.1 of Hypanus berthalutzae. NCBI lineage: Eukaryota > Metazoa > Chordata > Chondrichthyes > Myliobatiformes > Dasyatidae > Hypanus > Hypanus berthalutzae. The sequence continues at coordinate 6,862 of JAUOBT010000655.1, forward strand.
CGCGGATGGTAGCTTGCCTCCCAGGTGCCAGCTCGTGTGTAACGAGCTTCCAGTAGAAGTAGTAGAGGCAGGTTCGGTATTGTCATTTAAAGTAAATTTGGATAGATATATGGACAGGAAAGGAATGGAGCGTTATGGACTGAGTGCTGGTCGGTGACAATAGGTGAGAGTAAGCGTTCGGCACGGACTACAAGGGCCGAGATGGCCTGTTTCCGTGCTGTATTTTTTATATGGTTATACGGTTATATAGATTCACTTCAGGTCCAGAACACGATCCACAAAACCACCGTTTCATCTGCAAACGTACCAAACCACTCATCTAAACTGTCATCCGGGTCATTCCCGTACATCACAGACAGGAGAGGTGCCGGTAACATCCAGAGATACCGATCACTTTATGTTGTGGAGCAACGTAAATCAATCACAGAATGGAGAATAAAGGGTCAGAGTTACAGAGAATGTGCGGTGCAGGCACAGAATAAGTTGAAACGGCAAAGGGGAAGCAGATTGCGAGGTCAAGAGTACACTTTACATGGTAGAGGGCGGATCAATAGTCTGATAACTCCTGGGTACAAGCTGCCCTTCAGCCCAGTGAGACATGCCTTCGCCTCTTCCCTCCGATAGTAAGGAGAAGAAGGCAGAATGGCTGGCGTGGCTGGAGGTGGTTCTGTGATGCTGCTGGCTGCTTCATCGAGGCGCCTGGAACTGTGGACGGAGTTCATGGAAGGGACGCTGGTTTCCGAGACAGGCTCAGCTCTTTCCACAGCGCTCAGCACGTCCCTGCGGTCACGGGTGAAACGGTTTCAACATTTTGAGTGAGGAATAAAGCTCAGCAGTTACTTGCGGTCACGGGTGAAGCAGTTTCTGGATTGTGAGTGAGGAACAAAGCTCGGCAGTTACTTGCGGTCACGGGTGAAGCAGTTTCTGGATTATGAGTGAGGAACAAAGCTCGGCAGTTACTTGCGGTCACGGGTGAAGCAGTTTCTAGATTCTGAGTGAGGAACAGGGGAGGTTCATGAGAACAGGGAAGTAGACTTGATGAGCTGGGAACTCTATGACGTAATTAACGTTTCCAGTTGGCGGGCAACTCTGTAGAATGGTGGGGAGCATAGTGTAATTTTTTTCTGACTGATTTCTGCACATTGGCAGACATAATGTACGCTGACTGACATGTTCCCATATTGTTTACCCCACTGGAAGGTTGATGGAAGGGACATCGGGAGGGACGGAGAAGCAATGGAGCTGTTAGACAGGGAGGGCGAGGGGAAGGTATGGAGTGTGGAAGATAGTGGGGGAAGGGAGATATTAGATTGCGTGAGACCTAGAGAGAGTTGTTGGATAATTTGACAGGGAGGACAGATCAAGCACGGGTAGTAGGTTATCGTACGTAGAGTTGAAAAAGCTATCGACAAGTGCTCAGACAGTAGACTGCTCTGGAGGATGATGTGGAACCAAAGGAGATTGGTCTCACTAATTTGACTTCGGAGGACTGATTCAGTCAGGTTGGTAGATATAATATACACAGATACATCAAGGTCCCAGATGAGAATTGGGGTACGACAGAGGGAGGGATGGCTGACAGGATATAAAATTGGCACGGCGGTCCGAGCAAAGTTTGAGTGTTGAAGTTCGTTTCTCAGACTGGAATCTGGTCACTAGCCATGTTTGTCAGAATGTCACTAGTGGGACCAAGGATCCTTGTCAATTATATAGACCATTTGTAACAGATTACACAATACGCAGTTGATAAGCTTGCAGATTGCTAGAATGGTTCGGGAGGGTTTAAACTAATTTGCAAGGGGGATGGGATACGGAGCGGTAGAGCATTGAAAGAAGTGCATGGAGTTAAGCCAGATCTAACATATAGAGACGCTTTGAGGAACGAGGAGCAGAATAAAGCGTGTAAAGTTAGTAAGGAAGAAGGACTAAAGAGTGTGTAAGAATGCAAAAAGCATCAGGAACAAAGGTGATGACCTGAGAGCTTGGATACATACATGGGATTATGATGTAGTGGCCATTACGGCTTGGCTGGCACCAGGGCAAGAACGGATTCTCAATATTCCGGGATTTCAATTTCTTAAAAAAGATGGAGGATGTGGAGGAGGAGTGGCATTACTGGTCAGGGATACCTTTACAGCTACAGAAAAGGGTGGGTGATATAGCTGGATCCTCTTTTGTGTCAGTATGGGTGGAAGTCAGGAACAAGAAGGGAGCGGTTACTCTACTGGGGATTCTATAGGCTCCTTAGTGGCAGCAGAGATACCGAGGAGCAGAATGGGAGGCAGATTTTGGAAAGGCGCAAAAATAACAGGGCTGTTATCATGGGTGGCTTTAACTTCCCTGATATTGGTTGGCACTTGATTAGTTCCAAGGATTTACATGGGGCAGAGTTTGTTAAGTGTCACCAGAACGGATTCCTGTCACAGTATGTTGACAGGCCGACTGGGGGAATTCCATACTGGATCGAGTATTAAGTAACAAACCGGGTCAAGTCATGGATTTGTCAGTGGGTGAGCATCTGGCGGACAGTGATCACTGCTCGCTGACATTTAACATTATCAAGGGAAAGGATAGAATCAAAGAGGACAGGAAAATGTTTAATTGGGGAAGGGAAAATAATGGGGTTATAAGGCTAGAACTTGCGAGTGTGAATTGCGATGATGTTTTCGCAGGAAAATGTACTATGGACATGTGGTCGATGTTTAAGGATCTTTTTCAGGATGTTAGGGATAAATTTGTCCCTGTGAGGAAGATAAAGAATGGAAGAGTGAAGAAAACGTGGGTGACAAGTGAGGTAGAAAATCTAATCAGGTGGAAGAAGACAGCATACATGAGGCTTCGGAAGCAAGTTTCAGATGGGTCTTTTGATGAAGATAGGGTAGCAAGATAGCAGCTTAAGAAGGGGCTGAGAAGAGCCAGAAGGGGGCATGAGAAGGCCCTGGCGAGTAGGGTAAAGGAAAACACCACGGCATTTTTCAATATGTGAAGACGAAAAGGATGACAGGAGTAAAGTTAGGACTCATTAGAGATAAAAATGAGAAGATGTGGCTTGAGGCTGTGGAAGTTAACGAGGTCCTGAATGAATACTTCTCTTCGGTATTCACCAATGAGAGGGAACTTGATGGCGGTGAGGACAATATGAGTGAGGTTGATGTTCTAGAGCATGTTGCTATTAAGGGAGAGGAGATGTTGGAGTTGTTAAAATACATTAGTACGGATAGGCCCCCAGGGCCTGACGGAATATTCCCCAGGCTGCTCCACGAGGCGAGGGAAGAGATTGCTGAGACTCTTGCTCGGATCATTGTGTCCTCCTTGTCCACGGGAATGGTACCGGAGGATTGGAGGGAGGCGAATTCTGCCCCTTTGTACAAAAAAGGTAGTAGGGATATCCCGGGTAATTATAGACCAGTGAGCCTTACGTCTGTGGTGGGAACGCTGTTGGAAAAGATTCTTAGAGATAGGATCTTTGGGCATTTAGAGAATCATGGTCTGATCAGGGACAGTCAGCATAGCATTGTGAAGGGCAGATCGTCCCTAAACAGCCTGTGAGGAGGTGACCAGGCATATAGAATAGGGCAGTACAGTGGATGTGATCTACATGGATTTTAGTTAGGCATTTGACAAGGTTCCGCACGGTAGGTTTATTTAGAAAGTCAGAAGGCATGGGATCCAGAGAAGGTCGGCTTGCCTGCAGAAAGCAGAGAGTCGTGCTGGACAGAGTACATTCAGATTTGAGGGTTCGACTCGTGGTGTCCCACAGGAATCTGTTCTGGGACCTCTACATTTCGTGCCTTTTATTAACGACCTGTATTTGGTGGTAGAAGAGTGGTTTGGCTAGTTTGAAGACGGTACAAAGCTTGTTGGTGTGGTAGATAGTGTAGAGGATTGCTGAAGATTGCACAGAGACATTGATACGATGAAGAAGTGGACTGAGAAGTGGCAGATGGAGTTCAACCCGGTGAAGTGTCAGATGGTACACTTTGGAAGGACAAACTCCAAGGCAGAGTACAAATTAAATGGCAGGATACTTGATAGTGTGGAGGAGCAGAGGGATCTGGGGGTGCATGTCCACAGATCCCTGATAGTTGTCTCTCAGGTAGACAGGGCAGTTCGGAAAGCTTATTGGGGATTAGATTTCATAAATCGAGGGATAGAGTTTAAGAGACCTGATGTTCAAGGGGGTTACCAGAGTAAGTATTTTCACTCAGAGAGTGGTTGTTGCATGAAATGCACTGCCCGAGTCAGTGGTGGTGGCAGATACACTCACTAGTGAAGCTTCAGAGACTACTGGACAGATATATGGAGGAATTTGAGGTGGCAGGGGAGTAATATGGGAGGCAGGGTTTGACGTTCGGCACAACATTGTGGACCGAGCGGCCTGTAATGTGCTGTACTATTCTATGTTCTATGTTCTTGATATGGGAAACAGTGTAGACAGTTAGCTCTTACAGTAGGATCACGATTCGTAGGGAAATAGGGCCAAGCAGCAGCAAATTCAATTTATTTCAGATAACTGCAAGTTGTCGAATTTCAGGAAGACAAGCCAGGGTGGGACAGTCACGGTAAGCAGTAGGAGCTCTTTGAAGTGTTATAGAATAGACGGACCCAGGGCTACCGGAAAACGGTTCCCAGAAATTGAGGTCAAGGACAGATACAGCAGTAAAGTTTGCTTCTTTATCAATCAAGGCAGTGAGTACAGGAGTCGAGAGGTCACTTTGCAGTTGGACAGGATATAGGGTAAGCCGACCTTGGAGTATAGTGTTCAGTTTTTGTCCACGTGCTCCTGGTGAAATGTCACTGAGCAGCAACGATTGCAGAGGGAGACTTACGGGGATACTGCCGAGACTCGAGGGACTGAGGTATGGAGATTAGTCAGGCAGATTAGGATTTTATACCTTGGAGTTCATGGCTGCCCTTATAGAGGTTTATTAAACCACATGGGGCAAGACAAGATGAATCCGCAGAGTCATTTCCTATAGACTTGGAGAATCCTGGATCAGTGTGCACAACTCTGAAGTGACAGCAGAACGAGATTTAACAGCGGACCAGAGTGACAAATTTTTTTAAGCGGACGTTGCTCCGTCTGTGGAAGGAACTGCCAGAGAAATGGTCGATGCTGATGCATTAGCGCTTGTACACTTGTGCGTATAGCACGTGACACCTACAAGACGTGAACTCTGAACTCTGACCTGCCTGCGCAGTCACTGACATTTCTCCTGGTCTCGCCGCAATAGGAGGATCTTCTTCCTTCGCGATGAGAAGTTCATTGTGGCGAAGGTTCAGCTGAGAGTAGGTGGGGTCCAGA